>OY821518.1:230621347-230879299 GCA_963682025.1 Cordilura impudica | reverse complement strand
TTTTAATTTTTAATTTTTAATTTTTAATTCTTAATTTTTAATTTTTAATTTTTAATTTTTAATTTTTAATTTTTAATTTTTAATTTTTAATTTTTAATTTTTAATTTTTAATTTTTAATTTTTAATTTTTAATTTTTAATTTTTAATTTTTAATTTTTAATTTTTAATTTTTAATTTTTAATTTTTAATTTTTAATTTTTAATTTTTAATTTTTAATTTTTAATTTTTCAATTTTTAATTTTTAATTTTTAATTTTTAATTTTTAATTTTTAATTTTTAATTTTTAATTTTTAATTTTTAATTTTTAATTTTTAATTTTTAATTTTTAATTTTTAATTTTTAATTTTTAATTTTTAATTTTTAATTTTGAATTTTGAATTTTGAATTTTTAATTTTTAATTTTTAATTTTTAATTTTTAATTTTTAATTTTTAATTTTTAATTTTTAATTTTTAATTTTTAATTTTTAATTTTTAATTTTGAATTTTTAATTTTTAGTTTTTAATTTTTAATTTCTAATTTTTAATTTTTAATTTTTAATTCTTAATTTTTAATTTTTAATTTTTAATTTTTAATTTTTAATTTTTAATTTTTAATTTTAATTTTTAATATTTAATTTTTAATTTTTAATTTTTAATTTTTAATTTTTAATTTTTAATTTTTAATTTTTAATTTTTAATTTATAATTTTTAATTTATAATTTATAATTTTTAATTTATAATTTATAATTTATAATTTTTAATTTTTAATTTTTAATTTTTAATTTTTAATTTTTAATTTTTAATTTTTAATTTTTAATTTTTAATTTTTAATTTTTAATCTTTAATTTTTAATTTTTAATTTTTAATTTTTAATTTTTAATTTTTAATTTTTAATTTTTAATTTTTAATTTTTAATTTTTAATTTTTAATTTTTAATTTTTAATTTTTAATTTTTAATTTTTAATTTTTAATTTTTAATTTTTAATTTTTAATTTTTAATTTTTAATTTTTAATTTTTAATTTTTAATTTTTAATTTTTAATTTTTAATTTTTAATTTTTAATTTTTAATTTTTAATTTTTAATTTTTAATTTTTAATTTTTAATTTTTAATTTTTAATTTTTAATTTTTAATTTTTAATTTTTAATTTTTAATTTTTAATTTTTAATTTTTAATTTTTAATTTTTAATTTTTAATTTTTAATTTTTAATTTTTAATTTTTAATTTTTAATTTTTAATTTTTAATTTTTAATTTTTAATTTTTAATTTTTAATTTTTAATTTTTAATTTTTAATTTTTAATTTTTAATTTTTAATTTTTAATTTTTAATTTTTAATTTTTAATTTTTAATTTTTAATTTTTAATTTTTAATTTTTAATTTTTAATTTTTAATTTTTAATTTTTAATTTTTAATTTTTAATTTTTAATTTTTAATTTTTAATTTTTAATTTTTAATTTTTAATTTTTAATTTTTAATTTTTAATTTTTAATTTTTAATTTTTAATTTTTAATTTTTAATTTTTAATTTTTAATTTTTAATTTTTAATTTTTAATTTTTAATTTTTAATTTTTAATTTTTAATTTTTAATTTTTAATTTTTAATTTTTAATTTTTAATTTTTAATTTTTAATTTTTAATTTTTAATTTTTAATTTTTAATTTTTAATTTTTAATTTTTAATTTTTAATTTTTAATTTTTAATTTTTAATTTTTAATTTTTAATTTTTAATTTTGAATTTTGAATTTTTAATTTTAATTTTTAATTTTTAGTTTTTAATTTTTAATTTTAATTTTTAATTTTTAATTTTTAAATTTTTAATTTTTAATTTTTAATTTTTAATTTTTATTTTTTAATTTTTAATTTTTAATTTTTAAGTTTTAAGTTTTAAGTTTTAATTTTTAATTTTTAATTTTTAATTTTTATTTTTAATTTTTAATTTTTAATTTTTAATTTTTAATTTTTAATTTTTAATTTTTAATTTTTAATTTTTAATTTTTAATTTTTAATTTTTAATTTTTAATTTTTAATTTTTAATTTTTAATTTTTAATTTTTAATTTTTAATTTTTAATTTTTAATTTTTAATTTTTAATTTTTAATTTTTAATTTTTAATTTTTAATTTTTAATTTTTAATTTTTAATTTTTAATTTTTAATTTTTAATTTTTAATTTTTAATTTTTAATTTTTAATTTTTAATTTTTAATTTTTAATTTTTAATTTTTAATTTTTAATTTTTAATTTTTAATTTTTAATTTTTAATTTTTAATTTTTAATTTTTAATTTTTAATTTTTAATTTTTAATTTTTAATTTTTAATTTTTAATTTTTAATTTTTAATTTTTAATTTTTAATTTTTAATTTTTAATTTTTAATTTTTAATTTTTAATTTTTAATTTTTAATTTTTAATTTTTAATTTTTAATTTTTAATTTTTAATTTCTAATTTTTAATTTTTAATTTTTAATTTTTAATTTTTAATTTTTAATTTTTAATTTTTAATTTTTAATTTTTAATTTTTAATTTTTAATTTTTAATTTTTAATTTTAAATTTTTAATTTTTAAATTTTAATTTTTAATTTTTAATTTTTATTTTTTAATTTTTAATTTTTAATTTTTAATTTTTAATTTTTAATTTTTAATTTTTAATTTTTAATTTTTAATTTTTAATTTTTAATTTTTAATTTTTAATTTTTAATTTTTAATTTTTAATTTTTAATTTTTAATTTATAATTTTTAATTTTTAATTTTTAATTTTTAATTTTTAATTTTTAATTTTTAATTTTTAATTTTTAATTTTTAATTTTTAAATTTAATTTTTATTTTTTAATTTTTAATTTTTAATTTTTAATTTTTAATTCTTAATTTTTAATTTTTAATTTTTAATTTTTAATTTTTAATTTTTAATTTTTAAATTTTAATTTTTAATTTTTTATTTTTAATTTTTAATTTTTAATTTTAAATTTTAAATTTTAGATTTTTAATTTCTAATTTTTAATTTTTAATTTTTAATTTTTAATTTTTAATTTTTAATTTTTTTTTTTTAATTTTTAATTTTTAATTGTTAATTTTTAATTTTTAATTTTTAATTTTTAATTTTTAATTTTTAATTTTTAATTTTTAATTTTTATTTTTTAATTTTTAATTTTTAATTTTTAATTTTTAATTTTTCATTTTCCATTTTTCATTTTTAATATTTAACTTTTCATTTCCCTTTTCCCTTTTTCATTTTCCATTTTTCATTTTCCATTCATCATTTTTAATTATCCATTTTTCATTTTGCATTTTCCATTTTCCATTTTTATTTTTCATTTTTCATCTTTAATTTTTCATTTTTCATTTTTCATTTTTTTTCCATTTTCCACTCTTAATTTTTCATTTTACATTTTTCAGGTTTAATTTTGCATTTTCCATTTTCCATTTTTCATTTTCCATTTTTTATTTTTAATTTTTCGTTTTTAATTTTTAATATTTAAATATACATTTTAATGACTTATAACTAAGAAACAATAAAATTAATTATAACAATAATAAACCCACCCGGCACGAATATGAGAAATGTTAACCCAATAGAGGACTAAACGTAATAATCAATTAATAAAATATTTTTATTTACAGATTATTTATAATACAGGGTAAAACAGAGTTCTACAATCTTGTTACACAAACAGTAAATGACCTTTGTATTACTAAAGAGGTAAAACGTGTGTTCTACTAGACTGTGAGAATCTAAAATTATCCAAAAAGTACGTCGGAGAATTAAACTTGACCATTTTATAAAAAAGTAACATCAAGCGCTTATTAACAAAGTCATCGAAGGTCATACCCAAAAATTGTATTGTTAAAGCATGTGCAAGTTTTACAATCTCAGATAAAATATGATGCAAGTTGTCGTTAAATGCATGTAAGACCAAGTTCGTACATTGCAGACCATACACATTAACAGGTACCAAATGTTGAGGATTCATATTAATGGTGTTCCAATTTCAGAATCTGAATCTATTAAGTACCTTGGATTAAATTTTTGCAGTAATTTGTTATGGGATCGTCATACTGATGCAATTAAATCTAAAATATCTTCAGCTGTGGGAATATTGTATAAATTTAAATACAAATTTGATCGATATACAAAGATGCTGGTTTATCAAAGTTTGGTTCACAGTCATCTGAATTATGTTCCTGTAATATATGGATATAAAAGCAGTGTTTCATTAAAGTCTCTTCAGTCAGCTCAAAACGAAGCCCTAAAATTAGTTTTAAATCTACCAAGGAGACATAACACATTAGATCTCTTTCGAAATTTTGCGCCAAATGTTCTTCCCGTTAGAGGGTTATACAAAATGATATTTCAATTTCAACGAAATGTACAAGTCACACATAGGATCACTAGACAGAGTCAAATATAAGCGTATCAAGATGCCACCTGGAGTTATCCAAACAACGAATACGTTTTGCTGGACCTGTTGAATTTAATATGTTGCCAATATCGCATAAGAGTTCATTTTCTTTTTCTTCATTTAAAATTGAACTTAAACGATTTTTATTAAATAATCTAGAAACACATCTTTCGTAAATTAAATTTTTAAATTTTTATTATGTAAACAGCTCACACTAGTTGCCTTCTTGCCTCTCTAATACCATTTTGGTGCTGAGGCGTTAAACAAAAAAATATAAATATTATATTCTTTGTGAATAAATATAAATAACTAAAAAAATGGCGAAACTGTGCGCCGTTATTCAAATTCATTTGCAGTGTCGGTCAAACGATTTTGAGTAAAAATCACATATCCTCATTTCTTCAGATATTAGAAATTATAGCAACATTAGCTATAACAAGTCAAAAAATTATAGTATGTCTAGATCAACTATAAGATACTATACTATGCATTTAGAGAAAGGGGGTTAAGTCAAATAATTGAATATAGAGCATAAGCTTAAACCAAATTTGAGTAGCATTGTTATTAATTTTTATTTATATTGTTATTAATTTTATTTATAAATTCAAAAAATGGACCAATACTGACCACATTTGCTAGAAATACTTATGTTTTGCAAAAATATATTTGAAAAAAATCTGAGCAATATTTTTTTTTTTTTTTTTGGAGACTTAAGTAAATATCGGGAAACAGCTTTATTTGGGGCTATGACTAAGAATTGTCCAACAGGGATAGATCTGATAAACACACACAAACCAAATTTTACCGGGACCTGTATAATAATTTTGATTTTATGGCAATTTAAGTTGATCTCATAGGGGTCATCTATTTATATGGGGACTAAGTCTGAACGTGGACCGATTTTCACAGATTTCATCAATATATTTGTGACCTGTAGTTTGATTACATGGACACACATGCGGACAGACGGACAGACGGACGGACGAACGGACGGACAGACTGACATCGCCAAATTGACTTAGAAAGTGATTCTATGTTTCTTTTTCAAAAAAAGTTAAGACTTTTTTAATGCTACACTTATTGCCACTAGTGTAATAAATACCCCATCAGTTGCCCATTTAAGCCTCGTAATTGAATTTTTTTTGTTGTAAAAACGCCAAACGACTTTTGGGGTGTCAACGTGTGACTATGTACTTTCAGTACTATCGATAAAACATATAAGAAAGGATGCTAGACCATAACCTTCACAACGCTTTATCAACACTTTATACACCACACAAAAGACTATTGTCGAAGTTATTATTCAACACTCATACGCGAGCATGATACATTCTTCTATTCATTAAACATGAACAGTGGGTCAGAAACACACAATTATCAAAACAAACAAAAGGAAATATGTGCAATAATAAATAAAAAGAAAGATGTTTTTCAACACACAACATAACACAATACAACATAACAGTAATAATAACAAATACAAAAGACTACAAGAAATTTGCCAGCGCTTGAAAGTGGTAACATACAAACAAACACACACATAAGTATGCACACGTCCATATATACATATGTATGTATTCTAAACAAAATTACACCGATGGAAAACAACGCGCAATCTCTCTCGTTTTTTTTTTTCGATGAGAAAAATCTCAGTTTGCTCAATTGTCGCAGAGAATTTAATCTTGTTCTTCTAATTTGTGTACACGGTGCTTTTCGCCAAGCGGCAGCAGCCAAGAGCTTTCAGTCCCGGATTGGCTGTTGCTGGGTAATGTCACCCTCTGCTAAAACAAACGTGGCATTGAAAGAGCCTAATAGAATTGCCTAATAGAATTGCGGTTGTGATTTTTTTTCTTTTGCTTCCAACTAAATGGTTTGGCAAACAAAAAAAGAAACATAAAAATACAAAAAAGTTGTTATATTCTTTAAATTATTTGAAAAGAAAGGAAAATACATAGAAAATTAAAAATAAATAAATTTGTGTGTTTATAAAAAAAAAATAAAAAAATTTTGGTGACATTGAAGAGCAATAAAAAGAAATATTTTTTTTAAGTATATACTTAGATAAATACCACAAAAGAAATTAAGAAATAAAAATGAAAATGAAAATGAAAATAAATCTATGGAATGAAAAAGAAATTTAACAAATTTTTGTTATAAAATAAAAAAAAATTTCACATGGTTTTTGAGTAAAAGGAAAGTGAGCAATAAATTCAAATAATTTAAAATGTTATAAAATAATTTGAAATGTTATACAAAACAAAAAAAAATATATTAAAATATCGGTTTTAAAACAAAAAGTGTGAAAAAAATTAAAATAAGCATTCTATTACTAAAGAGATTTAAAGTTACGCCATATTACTTGTATTTGTACTTTTACTTCTAGAGTGTGTAAGTGTGTGTGTGTGTGTGTGTTTAATCTCCTTCTTCGTCTTGTTGGTGTTATTTGTTTTCTGTTTTTGGTGTCTGTGTTCGTGTGTGTTTGTTTGTGCGAAATTGTAACCTTCACTATTCACTCTGACTCTTCCGCAATGCAGCACAAACATGGCTAGACTTGACGCGACTCCACTCCTAACGTCGGTTTACGTCTCCAGACTCGGTACATTCATTTAAAAGGCAGTAACGCTTAAAATGTCACTTTAAGTTGGAAATTATAATACGCATCTTTTTCGTAAATCTCATGGAATAAGTTAACAATAAGCAGCATCATTCAACTTGTATTACTTTTGTCGTTTGCTGGCCACAGTTATAAACGACCAACCAACCCTAGGAGCAATGGGTTAGTCTCCCATAAGATAAAAAAGAACTATTATACTCACTAGAATTGTTGACAACTTAGGCCAAGGAAGAAACAAACAAGAACCTCTTCAACCACCCCGCCCACGCACGCACAAATGTTGATACATTTAAGAGTGAGTGAGGGAATATAATGCAAAAAAAGCATTATATTCAATAGGCTGAATGGATGGTTTTAAAGTATTCACGCGATTTATATTAAATGGGCTTTACTTCTTACAACTTCCAAATCTAATAAAACTCTTACTCACGCTCTCTCTTCTATTCGCCCTACCTCGCCACAGCTCTTCTCACTTACTCTCTAACTCCTTCACCTGTGTGTATACATGTTGTGGCTGTTAAGGATTTTATGTGTGTGAGCATGTGTATGTGTGTGTTTTAATGAAGAAACAAATTTTGTTACCGAAAAACTATAAGGAATAACTAACCTCGGTTACCATTTATTACTGTCAGCACTACAACATAAGACAAATAAACGCACATACTACACACACACACAACTGTAACCACCATTTACTAATACTACCAATACATTGGCAATGTAACCATTAACTGTTGTTAACAAAACACCAGTTGTTCGTTTAAGCATACAAGCCGTTCGTTTGTATGTTTGTTCGTCACTGTCATCGGAAGCACGTAAATCACAAAAATTTACTTCCGGTTAAAACGGTGTTTCTGTTTTTTCTACAACTTTTTCCTGTATTTTCGATTTTTTTTTTGAGTTTTAAACCGCCCCCAAAAGAAACGGAAATAGTTGATATTTTATAACTGAACCTATTACATTTCGGTGCTCGTTTTTAATTTCCTGGCCTTGATTAACCCTTTTGCTTCGCTTGCTACCGGTCAATTTGACCCAATTCAATTCCTACACTAAAAAACGGATTCGTGGCAACCGAAATTGTTGCCAATTATCACCTCCAGTTACTATCACATTATTCTGTTGTGACTACTAATTAATAATATTTTCGAAATAACAGTACGTAGTTTAAGGCAACTGATCTTTTAAGTAAATTCGATTGCATGAATTGTTGAATTTAGTCCATAAATGGAATTTAAATTTTATATATTGATGGTTAAAGCCATTTCGTGGGGTTGCATAACTGCAATAATTAAGACTGAAGTTTAAACAAATTTATATATAATTGTTATACCCTATACCACTATGGGATTAGGGTATAATGACTTTGTGCTGATGTTTATAACGATTAAAAATATTTGACTGTTTGACTCTGAATCACTTTCTGAGTCAATTTAGCGCTGTCCGTCCGTCCGTCTGTGTGTTCATGTACACCTTGTAATCAAACTACAGGGGTATAGTTTCGCAGTCGTAAGCGAAAGTATTTTATTCGAACGTGCGAATTTTTATACTTTTTGGATTTTCTTATATGATAACGACTAATAATGTAACGAAATTTCTGATTTTGAGCATTCGAATGCAAGATTGTGAAATTTTACTCGTTGGCAAAATAGCATGCGAAAATATATTCTTTTCCAATAAGGAGAAAAAATCAAATGTTAGTACAAAATGTATATAATATATTTGGAAAAATATTAATCTATAATATTAATAGGCAAGGCGATTTCTTGTGACCGATGTAACTTTTTTAGTTTTACCCCGACTTTAACCAAACATGCCACATTTGAAAGGTATTTATTTTTGGCTGTCCACCAGATTTAAAGATTTTTTATTTTTAAATTTTTCTGGTGTAAAATGCATTTAAAGTGCTACTAACATATGTGCGTGTTTATAAAATTGTATATGAAAAGCCCTGTGTTGAATTCAAAAATAATTTTGAATTGTGAATAGCATACCTTTAGGTGGCATAAAACATTGAAAGAAATAAATTGTATAAAAAATAAAATTTCCTAGAATTTGCACTCGAATTTTGAGGGCAGGTCTCTGCTAGTTTTTGTAATTTTATGTCAAAAATAAATAAATCTATATACATATATAAAATTCATTTTCTGTTTGTTTGTTTGACCGCTATACAAATTTTTATTTTTCAACGGATTTCTCTGAAATTTGGTACACACGATCTCCGTACTCCAGGAAAGGTCGCCATATGATCCTTACCGCCCACGCCTACTTTTACGCCCTCTTTTTGTATACAATTCATTTTCTGTTTTTTGGTATATTTGTTCACTATACAAATTTTTATTTTTCAACGAATTTCTCTGAAATTTGGTACGCACGTCTCTCTACTCCAGGAAAGGTCGCCACATGATTCGTACCGGCCACACCTACTTTTACGCCCACTTTTTGTATACAATTCATTTTCTGTTTCTTGGTATATTTGCTATAGAAATTTTTATTTTTCAACGGATTTCTCTGAACTTTGGTACGCACGATCTCTATACTCCAGGGAACGTCGCCATATGCTTCTTACATGCCACGCCTACTTTTCGTCGACTTCTATGTATATCAAATTTATTTTTTCCTTTTATTTGTTTCTTTGTTTGATTGCTATACAAACTTTAATTTTTCAATGGCTTTCTCTGAAATTTGGAAAACCTGATCTCTCTACTCCAGTGAAGGTCGCATTATAGTATTTCTTGCTACGCTTACCTTTACGCCCACATTTCTATAAAATTAATTTTTTTTTGTTTTTTGGTATATTTGTTCGTTATAGTAAAATTTATCTTCCAACGGCTTTCTCCGAAATTTAGTACATATTCCAGGAAAGGTCTCCATATGATTTTTACCGACCACGCCTACTTTTGCGTCCACTTTTCATATAAAATTAATTTTTTGTTGTTTGGTATATTTCTTCTCTATACAAATTTGTATTTTTAAACGGATTTCTCTGAAATTTGGTTTACACGGGAATAACTTCACGGTGAACAAATTCTCCAAATTTAAAAAAAAGGTCCTCAAAGAAAAATGAACAAATTCCCCAATATTTTTAAAAACGAAATAAAAAATTAACTTACTCCCCAAATTCATTCTTAATTTTTTTTTATTTTTATTTAAGGAATTTTGTTAAATATTTATTTTAGTGAAAATTTGCATACTACTCTCAATATATGTCCTACAATAAACGCATTTAAAATGAGTATTCTTTTCAATAGCATCATTTCGGTGCGCGAAAGTTACGCGCACGCGGAACACAGCTTAAGGTGCTATTACACGATGTGCATTTTACATATGTACTGTCACTTTTTTTTTATCCATATGAAATTCCGCATGTCTGTCAAAATTGTCTTTTACATACGATTCATAATTTTTGCTTTCACACGTGCATCAGTATTTTGGTATGACATAACCTCTAAATGTAAACAACAGCTGATTTAATTTGTGAATTTACAAAAATTTATTGTTAAAAAAAAGTTATATATTTTTTAATTGTTAATTAATATTAAACAATTTACTTTTCTTTCAAAATTAATCTTTATAATTTACTCTGTTTTTCTTTCGCCACAAGCAGTGTTGCATTTTCATATGTTTGTCATGCCAAAATAGAACCTGTCCTAATTGAAAAATGTACATGTGACTTTCCTCATGTGTTGTACATAAACAATGTTTCATATGTACCACACAATGTGTACAACTTTTGTTGTGGGAAACTTTGACAGTACATATGTAAAAAACACATCCTGTAATAGCACCTTTAGCTAGAATTTCGGTATGATCTGAAAAATATATCTTTACAATTAAAATAAGTTGGCAACAACTGCGCGGCAGCACAGGTGTGGCTGCCAAACACAGCTCAGCTAAAATATCGCAATGATCTTAAAAATATATTTTAGCGATTAAAATAAGTTAACGAGAACTGCGCGGCAGCACGGGTGTAGCTACCAAATGCGAGGAAGCGGCGCGCGGACGTGGACGCGACGCGCTCGCGGAACACAGCTCAGCGTAAATATCGCAATGATCTAAAAAAATATATTTTAGTGATTAAAATAAGTTAACGAGAACTGGGCGACAGCACGGGTGTAGCCGCCAAACGCGAGGAAGCGGCACGCAGATGCGAAGATGCGGGCGCGACGCGCTCTCGGAACACAGCTCAGCTATAATATCGGAATGATCTGAAAAATATATTTTGGCGATTAAAATTAGTTGACAACAACTGCGCGGCAGCATGGGTGTGGCTAAATTAAAAACTAAAAAATCAAAAATTTTTTAATTGAAATAAAAAATGAATTTACTGCCCATACAAATTTTTGGGGAGAAAGTTCATTTTATTGGGGAATTTGTTCATTGGGGACTAAGTACTCAGCGCCTGGTAAGCATAGTGAACCATTTTTCAAGTCAAAGGCCTTTTTATCCCGGGCAAGACCGGGTAAAAACAGCTAGTATATAATAAAATTTTTAAATTTATAAAAATTTACAATCAGAGTCAATGAAGTGTATAAACGTAGAAACCCCAACGTTTTGTCAATTTTTTATAGAAAATTTTTTTTGTAAGAGTTTCGAAGGGGTTTTCAGCAAATTAGCCACGTTTTTTCAATATTTTTTTTCAATGAAATTAGTACTCCGAAAAACATTTATCATGCGGCTTTAACCATTTGTCGGATATTAACCAAACCGATCCCTCGGTGCCAAAGAAAATTTGCTGGATATTTTTCGAAGTAATGTGTATTATGTCAATATCCGCGGCCGTTATATTTTGCTTATAAACACAAAGAACTACCGCACTGATATTTGTGACCACATAAAATAAAGACCATACGAATCAACCATTACATCTCTGGTGGGACCCAGAAAAGAGCCTAATAATAACATATTTATGTTTGTCGTTTCGTTGCTTGGCTTCGAGATGTAGTTGAATGTATTTGGAGCTGTATACAGGTTGCCATTACCATCCTAGATAAGAATCTCTCCTTTACGATTGAATGTTATGTCCCAGGGTTTTATAGGTAATTATTCACAGATCGTTCAATATTTCTTACTTCTCAACTGACGATAGCGCCTCTTTTGTTCCAAAATATCATAGGCCAGTAAATGGGGATATTGGCCAATATGAAATGAATGAATTTTACATTACCATTACCAAGGCAGGGTCCCAAGTCGATGGACAGCAATTGTGAATCATTTGGTTGTATATATTTGCCACAATCAATATGCAAAACCTATTTGAATAATTCGTGGATAATTTGTTGCTTTCGTTTTAGACAAACGAAATTTCGTGAGGAGTGGTCAAATTTTAATAATAATTTTAGATAAATTTGAAATATAACAAATTTTTTATACAAATTTTCAAATTTTTTATAAAATTTATACAGAATCAGAAGATGATGAATAAAAAATAAACAAAGTTAAATCAATTTATTAATATTTTACTCTTTTTAATGTCACTTTTGTCAATTTTATAATAAACATTTTTTTGTTTACATTTTCTGTTTAATCTGTTACATTTATGCAGTGTTGTAAAACATATTTACAGTGTACTCTCTCCTTACGGACACCTCTCTTAATCGGACACCTCCCATAAACGGACACTTTTTTCAGTACCCAAAAAATCCTTAGGATTTTTTAAATTTTTCCCTCTTGAGCGGACAACCCTCGCATAACAGGACGCGGACACTTTTTGCCCACACCGAAGGTCGTTTTAGTTCCCAATAGCCGGACAGCTTATAACACTGCAACAAGATAGGTTCACGATATTGCACTGCGTCAATATGGCTGGAGAAAATGAACGTCTTTTGTTACTGGGAAAGCTGCAAAGCCTCGGGCGTTTTGTAACATTAATTTAAACAATTTATCAATTAAACAAAAAGGCTTGGATGACTTCTGATTTGATGACTGATTTTCTAGTGCAGTTCAATAGAAAAATACAACGTCAGGAACGGAAAGTTCTCATCCTCACGATCTCAAATCGAAAAAGTTATTTTTCTTCCATCAGCCCTTGGATCAAGGCGTTAACAAATTATTATTTTTAAAAAATATTTTGTTGCAGGTGGAAGATGCGAAATCTGCTTCGGATTTATCAAAATCAATAAATTTGTTATATGTTGTCTATTTCATACATAAAGCGTGGGAGCAAGTGAGTCAACAGACAGTAAAAAATTGTTTCAGGAAAGCCGAAAGCGAAAGATATCCCCGATGACAATAGCGGTTAGACCGCAGAAGATGAGCTTCCACTATCAGCAATTACTCAGTTCACCAATGTTGTTAATCGAGTTTGGAGCCAAATTCAAGTTGACAACGATGACTATATCTATTTAGATAATGAAGTCTTCATTAATGATGAAGATGTAGAAAACATTAGTACTGAAATGTTAATTGCTTACCAAGAAACGCTGACCAACTCGTCTGAAGGTGAACTAGAAATTGAAATTGGCGACAAGTTAACTTCTTATAAAGACTTTTTTTTAGCTATAAGAAAGCCAAAATCTTTATCTATACATCACACTGACCTTAAATGTGTTAAATATCTTACTGACCAAATAGACCTTCAATATATTGAAGTTAAAGGAAGAACTCGCCAAGCTAAAATTTCTGACATTTTTAAATCCATTTGATTACCTTGCATAACTATTTTGTTTTTACTTCTCGAAAAAATATTAATGGAAATTCTGTTTGCTAATATTTATATGTTCCTTTGTCTGATATTTATATGTTCCTGTTTTTCAATAAAACTAATTAGAGATAAATATATTACAAATTATTATTTGCCCTTTTTGCACTTCTCTCATAAGCGGACACCTCTCATAAGCGGACAAATTTGTCAGTCCCTTAGGTATCCGCTTAAGGGAGAGTACACTGTATTTCCGTCTATTACAATACTGAAACAATAAAATGTTTCGTTTCGTAGCGAGTAAGGAAATTAGAAATATTTACACTATCGAAATAAATTTCGAAACGGAATTATTTTCGTCACGGCTTTGAAAACTAGGCTCCAGGTTGGTACATAAGCTTCTGTTGGCCATAGGAAGAACGCTATAGAAATTGGTGAAAAGCGGTGCATGTTCAGACCTAGTCTTAAATTGCCGTAATATCCAAATTATCATATAGATCTCGGTCAAATTGGGTTTGTGTATGTTCATTACATTCATTTATCAGTAGTCGTTAAAAAAAACCCTATAGGACAATTCTTAGTCATAGCCTCCATATGAAGCTGATTCCCAATCTTCACTTAAATCTATGAAAAACATAATTTTTCTCAAATTAGGTTTGTATATGTTTTTTGAAAATAGAAGTTACTTTACCAAATATGGTCAGGATCGGTCTATTTTTCGACCTAGTGCCCATATAAATAGAGCATACGATATGGACTTTTTTATACTTTATATACTTAATAACAATGCCACTCAAATTTCATTTATGCTTATTTTCTATATCCAATTAGTTGGACCTAAGAGATAGGGTCTATAAACGCATGGTGGACCAACTATAATATTCTTACTTGTTTTTTTTATCAACTTTGGAAGAGTTCAACTCATTTTCGCTTTCTTTCCATTTTTTTTGTTCGTGTGTATTTTGATGTCGGGTTAAATGACGCATTTTTTATACCTTTTTTTCAAACAACGAACCTTTAAAATTACCATGATATGGATTTTTTGATGATTTATCAAATCACACTTTTTCTTATATGTTTTTTTTATACAATATACACGGGAAGGGATGCTCTCCCGTGTATACTCTTAGGTAACGTTTCAAGTTGTATATGCGATCAAAACTCTTGGAACAGCGTTAACAAACATGTTTTTTCATTGACATATAATTTCTTGATGTTGGACTTTCTTCAGTATGTAACTTTAGATGACGTTTTAATTCATCGCTGGAAATAAATTCCATAGAACAAAATTCTTCATGTGATGTGACAAACTAATCATATTTGCCAGTAGCAAATTACAGTCTCGAAGTTGAAAGCTTTGGCATTGGAATGTAACTGCTGCAAAGATCTTGTCGAACATCAAATAATTATATATGTTTATATGGTAGATAATGAAGAAAGCCAATTGCATTCTAAAATATTTGTGAATTACAATAAAAATTATTATGACCTGATTAAGTTTTTTTAGGAGGTAACGGAATTCCTACCAATTCTTTTTCTGTTAAAAGTTCTGTAATAATATAGAATTTTACACTAAATTAATTCAATTAAAAAATCCTGTTATTAAGGAGTGTTTCGTTAAAAATTCGTAAATTCCAAACAGCTAGAAACTAAATTAAAATTTCTTGAGTAACATATTAAGTAACCTATTAAAATTGTATTTTATGTATACCTTTTCGAGTTAATGAATTCAAACAAGGAAAAAATTAATTGTTGCATAATGGAAGTCAAATCCGTTTTATCGCTCTAGAATGCTGTTTTGAAACCGTATCTATGTCAAGGAAGCAAGGAATAATAACAGAAAATTAACCGTGAATTCAGAGTTTACAAAAGAAGATTGTTCACGTTTTCATCTAAAACAGAAGTATGTATTAAAAAAAAAACAAGTAAGAAAATTATAATCGGTCTAGACCGACTATACGATACCCTATACCATGCGTTTAGAGACCCTATCTCTCAGGCCCAACTAACTAGATATAGAAAATAAGCAGAAACAAAATCTGAGTTGGATTTTTATTAATTTTTTTGGCTGCAGATATGAAAAAGTTCATATCGGATGCTATATCTATATGGGGACTAGGCCCAAAAAAGGACCGATCCTGACCATGTTTCGTAAAGTCTCTTGTATTTTGCAAAAATATATACAAACAAAATTTGAGAAGAATCAGTGCAATATTTTTGTTTTTTAATAGATATAAGTCAAGATAGGGAAGCAGCTCTATATGGGGCCTATGACCAAGAGTTGTTCCACAGGGATCGTTTTTGGACTATTCATTAATGGATGTAATAAACACATACAAACCCAATTTGACTAAGATCTATACGACAATTTGGATCTTATGGCAATTTATATCGATTTCATAGGGGTCATTTGTATTGGGGCTAGGTCTGAACATGGACCGATTCTCACTAATTTCAATAACATTGATCCTGTGGCCAATGAAAGCTTACATACCAAATTTCATCAAAATATATTCATATATGCGACCTGCAGTTTGATTACAAGGTTTGCATGGACACACAGACGGACGGACACACGACGGACATCGTTAAATCGAATCAGTTAGTGATTCCGATTCGATCGGTATAATTAAAGATGGGTCTAGGTCAAATATTTTTGGTAGTTACAAACAGCAGCACAAAGTCATTATACCCAAGCCACATAGTGGTATAGGGTATAATTATAGTCGGTCTAGACCGACTATACGATACCCTATACCATTCGTTTAGAGACCCTATCTCTCAGGCCCAACCAACTGGATATAGAAAATAAGCATAAACCAAATTTGAGTGGGAGATTTATTAATTTTTTCGGCTGCAGATATGAAAAAGTTCATATCGGATGCTATATCTATATAGGGACTAGGCTCAAAAATGGACCGATCCTGACCATGTTCGGTAAAGTCTCTTTTATTTTGCAAAAATATATACAAACAAAATTTGAGAAGAATCAGTGCAATATTTTTGTTTTTTGATAGATTTAAGTGAAGATCGGGAAGCAGCTCTATATGGGGCCTATGACTAAGAATTATCCAATAGGGATCATTTTTGGACTACTAATTAATGGATGTAATATATATATACAAACCCAATTTGACTAAGATTTGTATGATAATTTGGATCTAATGGCAATATATGTTGATTTCATAGGGGTCATTTGTATGGGGGCTAGGTCTGAACATGGACGGATTCTCACCAATTTCAATAGCGTTCATCCCATGGCCGATGAAAGATAAAATACCAAATTTCATCAAAATATATTCATATTTTGACCTGCAGTTTGATTACAAGCTTTACATGGACACACAGACGGACGGACGGACGGACGGACATCGTTAAATCGAATCAGATAGTGATTCTGATTCGATCGGTATAATTAAATATGGGTGTAGGTCAAATATTTTTGCTTGTTACAAACAGAAGACAAAGTCATTATACCCAAACCACATAGTGGTATAGGGTATAAAAAGCGTAACATGTGAGCCCTAAGACAAAATCGGTGTGACTTATGATTGTATTGGTGAAAACATTATGATATGTAATAGCCTGCTTAAAAATTAAAAATAAAAAATGAAAAATGAATAATTAAAAATGAAAAATAAAAAATGAAAAATCAAAAAGGAAAAGTGAAAAACGAAAAATGAAAAATAAAAAATTAAAAATTAAAAATGAAAAATAAAAAATAAAAATAAAAAATAAAAAATGAGAAATGAAAAATAAAAAATGAAATATGAAAAATAAGAAATTAGAAATGAAAAATGAAACGCGAAATATTAAAGATAAAAATTAAATAGTGAAAAATGAAAAATAGAAAATTAAAGTGAAACATAAAAAATTAAAAATAAAAAATGAAAATTAAACATGAAAAAAGAAAAAAGGAAATAAAAAATGGAAAATGAAAAATGAAAAACGAAAAACGAGGAATAATAAATGAAAAATAAAAAATTAAAAATAAAAAATTAAAAATAAAACATGAAAAAAGAAAATAAAAAATCGAAAATGAAATATGAAAAATAAAAAATAAAAATAAAAAATGAGAAATGAAAAATAAAAAATGAAATATGAAAAATAAGAAATTAGAAATGAAAAATGAAACGCGAAATATTAAAAATAAAAAATTAAAAGGTGAAAAATGAAAAATAGGAAATTAAAGTAAAACATAAAAAATTAAAATAAAAAATGAAAAATAAAACATGAAAAATGGAAAAAGAAAATAAAAAATGGAAAATGAAAAATTAAAAACGAAAAACGAGAAATAAAAAATGAAAAATAAAAAATGAAAATAAAAAATTAAGAATAAAAAATGAAAAACGAAAAATGAAAGACAAAAAATTAGAAATAAAAAACGAAAAATTAATAATTAACCAGTTCAAATAATAAATAATAATAAATATTTTTATATTAGCAGAGCCCCTGCAGTTGATTGCTTTGAGTGATACATAGATGACGCATTCTGTTTGATTTTAAAAAAGTGGCATAAAAAAGCTTTAATTACTAGATGTTTACACATAACCCCTGTGATCAGACTAACAGGCTTTTCTTCTTCTTATATGTTTGTCTAATAAAATTAAGTAATAATTAAAAAAAAAAATAACTAGTTTTATAAGGAATCTTTAAAATAATTCATATTAGAACTTTTACTAGTGAAAAGCTCTATAATTTGGAACAGTACCTTAAGCTTCTATCGGCCATAGGATGAACGTTATTGAAATTGGTAAAAATCGATTCATGTGCAGACCTAGTCCCCACACAAATGACTACTATGAGATCGACTTAAATTGCCATAATATCCAAGTTATCATATAGATCTCGAACAATTTTGTTATGTGTGTGTTTATTACATCAATTAATCAGTAGTCAAAAAATAGACCACTGAAATTAAATCTATCAAAAACCAAAAATATTGCACAGATTATCCTCAAATTTGGTTTGTATATGTTTCTACAAAAAAAATAAGTGACCCTACCAAATATGATCAGGATCGGTGAATTTGTCGACCTAGTCCCCATATACATAAATATAACATCCGATATGTACTTTTTCATATCTAAAGGCAAAAAAATATATAACAATGCAACTCAAATTTGGTTTATGCTTGTTTTCTATATCTAATTAGTTGGGCTTAAGAGATATGTTTCCTAAACGCATTGTAGACCGACTTTAATTTTCTCACTAATTATTATTGTTTTCTTTTTACTTTTTTTTTCAACTTAATATAAACTCTTTGAATTGTGGGTAAGGATGCTAGTCAGAGGTTTATACGTAGAAGATTTCATGTCGATAACCTCGAAAATTTCTCAAATTTTTGTAAGTGCATTAAATTTTTATTTCCATTTGTATACCCTTTACACCACACTGTGCAGAGGGTATATGTATATCAGTTTGTAAATCCTTTTGTAACTCATCGAAATATATTCTTGATCCTTATAAAAGGAGAGGCCGATCTCGCGATGACCGTCTGTCTATCTGCCTGCCTGTTTTTAAAACAGTGTCCTTTCCAAAATAAGTGAACTGGGTCGCACTACTTATGCTTACAAATTGCATCATAATTGAATTTGGAACCTCTAGACCAAATAGTCTATGAGTGACGCACGAAAGATAATCCCATAAAATTTCATATAAAAACTAAAAATGGTGAAAAATGTTTATACGTAACAGAAAATTTGCATATACTATGTTTAAGCGATGCATACATACTTTTTTGCTTGTACAAAAAGAAACAAAAACAACAAGCAAACAAAAATATGTATGCATCGCTGATAAACAAACAAATAAGAATGAATTGAGAAATCATCAATGGTTCTTGAAAATGTCATAAAAGAAGTTTGGCCTGAGAACGCCAAACCCTTTTGAGGTTTTACTATACTGGCCTAATAATTTCCCCCTGACTTGGAATTACTGATCCCCCCCCCCCAGAACGACTGTTGTACAATGTAATCATTGAGTTTTAAGTAATGGAAAAATTAATTCATCAGCAAATTCAATAAATTTTACTTAAAGTTTGTTTTTACTCCCAGTCAATGTTTTCAGATTCAATATAAAACGTTTGGTGACTTCACTCTCAATCATAGGATTAGGTATTATAAATAAACATACTCCAGTATATACTAACTAACCTAACGGCTACTGAAGGATTAAGAACACAAATTTGTGTTTTATTCTTAGAAAAAAAAGTTTTAAATATCATTTTAACGGTACACACATTACAGGCCTAAATTCTTAAATAAATTTCCGTTTTATTTTGAAACCGTAATAAATAAAATCAAAGAAAACAAACAAAAGTTACAACGAAAAAAAGAATCACACACACACACACACACACATAAGAAATAACTTGTAATTTAAAGAAAAATAAAGTTAAAAGTAATGCAGTAGTGTGTGTGTGCGCGCACGAGAGAATAAATGTGCATGACTGACATTTTCGTTTTACCTAAATAGTGTTTGTTGAGCTAACCCACCACCAGCACCAACACCAGCGTCATCACCACCATCATCAACATCATCAGCAAAAACTCCAACAGTTGTCTGCGAAATCACAGAAACAACGAAAACATCAACAGTTGCAACATCATCATCTTCGTCGTTAGTGCGTCTGTATGCTGTCAATGACTAAAATTGATATTTAATATGTCGTACACCCCCCTCTGTACACACACTCCCACACATTTTTCAGTTACATGTATGAGTATGTAAACATTACTGTTTAGAGTTTACTTTAGCCATGTGTATGTACATATGTGTGTGTACCAACGAGAGTGTATGCGTGCGTTAACATGCGGTTTCCGGTTAAATAAAAGAATTTAATTTAAATTCAATGCTCGAAGGATTTCACATCACAACATCATACATTTATACTGCCAAAGAAGGAAATAAAGTAAAATAAATTATATAAAACAGAAATCAAAGTAAGTTTTATCAAAGTGAAAGCAAAATAAAATAAGATTACACATACATACTTATATTTAAAAATAAACTTGTATGCCAGGTTTTCTTAGGTTTCTCATTTATACATAAAAAACAGACAGACAGACAGGCAGACAGGCATATAGGCAGACAGGTATACCATACCGGTATACCTATGTATGAAATTGACTTAGATAATATTTGGGATATATATTTTTTTTTGTTTAATTTGATTTAGTTGTAAGTCTACAATACGTTCGGCTGTGTACGAAATATGTCTATTACTTTGACTTTGACTTTGACGTTTACAAATGACGGTGTTTTTTTTTTTTTTTTTGCAAATATTTGAATAATGTTTCCTAACTACTGATACAATTAAGGCTTGGTTTTCGATTTGTAATAGAATGTAACCAATTAATTAATTAATAATGTATTTTTGATTTACCAACATGAAATTCAATGTTCATATTTCAACATATTCGAATGTGGTCAACAATTTTATCTAAAGCGTGTTTGTATTAATTCTAATACACAATTATACATATTTATTTTATGATACACAAGAATATAATTAATTCCAAAAATATTTTAATGGGAGTGTAGTAAACGAGAAGAAGGCAAAACTAGTTTTTGGCATTAAGCCTTGCGTGGTAATTTTAAGAGATATACTTAGAAATTAACAATATATTTATCGGTTTGCTTTGCATTGTTAACAATTTTCTTGTTGTGTTTTTCTGTAGGAATATTTCTAAAAAGACATCATCGATTAATCCAGTAAACATTTTACACGTGACTTATGTAAATAATTTTTTTTATTAATTAAAAATATCAATTAAATACATGTTTATTGAAGAACGATTTGATAATGACTAACCTTAATTTTACATAAAATTATAAATTAAACGTTTCACTTCAAATTCTTATACAAAATTAACATTAAAGAGAAATTATAAAGAATGTGAAAGGTGAAAAGGGTTAGACCATTAAATAACAAAAGAAATGATAATAAGTTAGCGTAACTTGTGCAAATGTTTTCAAATGAAAAGGTGACTTCTGTTATACTTAGAATGATTGTTTATACCCTATACCACTATGTGGTCACACGGACGGACGGACATCACCAAACCGACTCAAAAAGTGATTTTGAGTGAATCAGTGTTAAAAGACGGGTCTAGGTTAAATATTTTTGGCAGTTACAAACATCCGTCCAAAGTCATTATACCCTGACCATATAGTGGGATATGGTATAAAAAGCAAGGTTCAGAAAATACACACATGAAACACACAATGTTCTGTTCAAAAGCAGTCAACACATATCTTTATTTTCATATCAATTATGTGCGTTTCTAAATTTTCTACGGTGCCCAACACCATCATGACTGTGTTCTTTTTAATATTTCGTTATTTACACGAACATTTTTCTATCACGTACTTTTTGTTTCGATCACACATAAACCACACAGATTCGAGTGTTGCTTTATTTGAAGTTCGTGTTCTGGTACGTGTACTGAAAAAAAAACAGAACATGTACAATAAACAGGTTCGAGTTCAGTTATATTTTAAGTCGTGTTCTGGCTCGTGTACTAAGAAAAAACAGAACATGTACAATAAACAGGTTCGAGTTCAGTTATATTTTAAGTCGTGTTGTGGCTCGTGTACTAAGAAAAAATAGAACATTTACAATAAACAGGTTCGAGTTCAGTTATATTTTAAGTCGTGTTCTGGCTCGTGTACTAAGAAAAAATAGAAAATGTACAATAAACAGGTTCGAGTTCAGTTATATTTTAAATTCGTGTTCTGGCTTGTGTACTGCGAAAAATTGAAACATCAATTCGCGATCTGATACACCCCGATAAAAACGACGACAATTGTTTCAACCAAGGTTCAGAAAATACACACACGAAACACACAATGTTCTGTTCAAAAGCAGCCAACACATATCTTTATTTTCATATCAATTATGTGCGTTTCAAAATTTTCTACGGTGCCCAACACAACCATGACTGTGTTCGTTTTAATATTTCGTTATTTACACGAACATTTTTGTATCACATACTTTTTGTTTCAATCACACATAAAGCACACATTTTTGAGTGTTGCTTTATTTGAAGTTCATGTTCTGCTACGTGTAATGAAAAAAAACACAGAACATGTACAATAAACAGGTTCGAGTTCAGTTATATTTTAAGTCGTGTTTAAGTCGTGTTTAAAATATAACTGAACTCGAACCTGTTTATTGTACATGTTGTGTTTTTTCTCACTACACGAGCCACAACACGACTTAAAATATAACTGAACACAATAACACAGTACACTTATAGATCACGATCTAATGAAAACTGAACCACTTTTAATGAATAAACGACGCACGCACTCGGTATTTATTGCAAAATCATTTGCGTGAAATTGTAGCAAGTGTTACGTAAGTCATAAAAAAGGGACAATAAAATATAAAAATATTTTTTTGGGTTTTTTTATTGACACTCATTGTGTTTTTACGCAAAAAATCCCAAAAAAATCATTGCGAAAAGGATTGTGCATTGACACTAATTGGTTCGCAAATTAAGGGTGGGTGATTGTGTTTTTTATGATGCAAAATTTGTTTGTGTCTAAAGTTATTTGTTACCAAAAAAATAATGTTTGCAAAAGATCCTAACAACCAACAAGTGTGTCTTTTATGCCGCAAAATTGGGTTTTTCGTCTATGACACTAATTGGTTGCGAAAATAAGGGTGGGTAATGCAAAAAAACATAACAACCAACAAGTGTAACTTTTATGATGCTAAATAGTTTTTGTGTCTTAAGTATTTTATTACCATATTTTATTATAATAAAAACCTGTCAATAAAAACAATCGTAAATAATTTCAACGTAAATCACAAAAATATGGCGAATAAAATTTTAAAATATTTAACAATTGTAAACAATTTGCAACGTAAGTCATAAAAAAGGGTCAATAACATTTTAATAAATTTGGTTGAAACAATTGTCGTCGCTTTTGTCGGGGTGTATCAGATCGCGAATTGATGTTTCAATTTTGCGCAGTACACGAGCCAGAACACGAATTTAAAATATAACTGAACTCGAACCTGTTTATTGTACATGTTCTATTTTTTCTTAGTACACGAGCCAGAACATGACTTAAAATATAACTGAACTCGAACCTGTTTATTGTACATGTTCTTTTTTTCTTAGTACACGAGCCAGAACACGACTTAAAATATAACTGAACTCGAACCTGTTTATTGTACATGTTCTATTTTTTCTTAGTACACGAGCCAGAACATGACTTAAAATATAACTGAACTCGAACCTGTTTATTGTACATGTTCTTTTTTTCTTAGTACACGAGCCAGAACACGACTTAAAATATAACTGAACTCGAACCAGTTTATTGTACATGTTTTGTTTTTTTTCAGTACACGTACCAGAACACGAACTTCAAATAAAGCAACACTCGAATCTGTGTGGTTTATGTGTGATCGAAACAAAAAGTACGTGATAGAAAAATGTTCGTGTAAATAACGAAATATTAAAACGAACACAGTCATGATGGTGTTGGGCACCGTAGAAAATTTAGAAACGCACACAATTGATATGAAAATAAAGATATGTGTGTGTTGGTCTAAGTTATGTTTGTTTACATATATGTACGAGTTTTTTATTCAGTGTGTGTTTTTTTCTGAACTCTGATAAAAAGTGATAATTTTTTCCGTGTTATATTTGTTAAGTAGTCTATTTCCCTGTGTATTGGAACAAAAAACAGAACCATCACATTTTGACTTGAACTATTTTCTTAAAATTTTTTTTCAACGCCTCAACACACTACATATTTTCATATCTTCAACATGGTGACGATACCATATACGCGAGAAACTAGGGACCATTTTAAGTAAAACTGCGTATTCAGTTTTATATTATCTTCTCTGATTTGCTTTTTAAAGTATATACATGTTTAATATTTCTTTTAAATATTTAATCCTATTTTAGGATAACAATATGTATATCAAATGAAGAAAGGGAGTTTCTGCGGATTAAAAATTTTTTAAAGTTTTATTTCCATCCTTTTCTATTTTCATCCTTGAATATTAGTCTTTGAAAAAGATGTATGTATATAGTATATTATACATATTCCAGTATCCATATATCCAGTATTACTAAACGGTCCGTGATATGAAAACATTAATCTTTTATATATTGAATATATTAATCGTTTACATATTTCGAACACTTAGTTTAGACAATAACTTTTAGGTTGTCTTGGCTAAATTTGTGCATACAAATATTTCTAGCAACAATATCTTTGTTGATAATGTTTGCAACAATGTTTGTGCTTAAGTCAACACTCTTATTCAGTGGAGCTAATTTGCAGTTTGCACATCATCTTATATGTATGATTCTTGGTATATCCTCCAAAGGGTTTGGCGTTTTCAGCGTATGATAAATATTAAACAAAAAAAAAAAAAAATCATATCTATTATGCGCTCTATAGTTGCTCTGATGTTTTGTTTTCTGTTCCTACGGAAAAATATAAAAAAAGTATAAAATGTCGGAGAACTTAAACCCTTGTGCATTTACAATACTGGCTTGGTACCAGTGTTGCCATAATTTGAAATTGTAAAGAAGCAAAATTACAAAAAAAAAAAGATGCTAAAACGTACTGGAGTCAAAAAAAAAGATGCTAAATTTTTTTTTTCAAATTTCATTAATAATATAAAAATTAATATAAAACATAAGTTTCGATTCATATTTTTTAAATCTATAATATTAATAGGCTAGCCGATGTTTTGTTCTACCGTTTTATACCGATTTTGACCAAACGTATATTATTTTAAAGGTATTTCTTTTTAGCCATTTTGCAGATTTACAGATTTTGAAATTTTTTTCTTTATTTTGAGTAAATTGCATTTAAAGTTGCTACAAACACATACATAAAATTATACAATGCTATGTGTGTGTTTATTAAATTTGTTAATGTGTTTATAATAAAAATGAGTTTGTTTTTTGTGTTTTTTTGTGAATTGGCTATAATTGATAAGCATACCTTTAGGGTCTTTATTTAATGAAAAAATAAAATTTCCTAGAATTTGCACTCGAATTTCGAGGGCTGGAATCTGCTAGTTTTAATTAAAATTATTTTGGATTTCATCTGTAATTTTTTTGAACATCAAATTGAGTTTTTTTAATTTTAAATTAAATATTTTTAATTTTAGAGGGGTTTTTTTTTAATTTCAAATATAACAGAATTTACACTATCGAAAGATATGATTATATTACGATAATTGGTTTATGGAACCTAATATTTCTGTGATGTCTTCATTTTCAAGTTCTTCTTGGCTCTGATATTTTTCTGACGATCGACTTTTATCAACGACATCGCTCGGTATATTGTAAGTGTAACAGCACACATTTTCAATTTCAAACCTTCATTTATGCGTTTTACAGAACATAACAACTCGGATTTTATTCTGTTCAAAGTTTGCTTTTAACTAAAGCCATTAAACTAAACAAACGTTCAACTTCGGCATTTGAGAAAGACAAAACTAATACAGACAATACAAATACTGATAACTCTTTAAATGGACTTTCGCCAATAGAATTTTTGTTAACTTCAATCCATAAATAGGTTGTATTCAGTGTTGTATCCCAATATTGTTCTGTGATATAACTCCATTGGGTTTGCATTTTTTCTGCTTCAGATGATATCTTCTATATATTGGTTATCGGTTCTTTTACCCGGTTTAATGTGTTTTGTATTGAAAATTTTGGCATTTTTTAATACAATATTTTTTGGCAATCGACTTTTTAATTCATTAAAAACTGTTGTTGGTGTTTACATTCTTCTATTTCAAAATGTTTTGTTATATTTGTTGAAAGAAGCGAGCAGAGTGGTAAAAAGAGTAGTACACAAAATTCTCGTATTACACTTTGAGAAATTAAAACATATCAATACCATTAAAATTAAAATTATATATTTAAAAATAATGAAAAAAATAAAAAAAAGATGCGAAAAGCAACTTTTTATTAATAAAAGATGCTAAGTTAGCATCTAGCATCTTTTCATAAATTTTGGATGCTAAACGACAAAAAAAGTTGCTAAATCTAGCAAATAAAATGATAAAATGGCAACACTGCATAGTACTTTCACATTGACTATGAGTTTCTCACCCTCCAGAATGGGTTCGGTACAATTTGTTACATTAACAATTTGATCAGGTCTAGTGAATGACAACTATCGTTCTATTAAGCCCTCTTTTATATAGATTTTTTATGTCAGTACTAAATATATATTTAACGACACATAATTATAATGAAACAGTGGAGGCACAGCTATGAGTAGCTAGATTGATTTGCTTGTTTGCTAAATTTTTGTTTATTTATTTATTTTTTTAATAACTTTTTTGAATATTTTGACAGACCTCACAAAGGGTTTTTTTGTACTTTAACATGTTTATCAAAGCACATTCATTAAAGTAATTCACTCTTTAAGATTACACAACCAACATTATGTAACTATGAGGTTATGGATAAAAATAAAAATACAGACGAACCGAATTGCAAAAATAATTCAATCTATTTCTAAATTTATATAACTGTTTTGCACATGAAATCAAGTGATGAGCAGCCTTGTTTGCAGTATGTGCTCGTAAGTTGATATATCTTGTAACATTTGTAATACTTATGCAATAAAAATAAAAATAAATGATTTGTTACATCATTATCATACTGGCTTAATTAATCAAATTTATTTTAAATGTTGATTGATGTAAGAAATATTTTTTAAAAATTATTAAAACCAAAATGTATATTTTTTTGAAACATACTCGCATGAAAAATTTTAAAAAATGCCTACAAAACTTTTATTTTAAGTGGTTATTTTTCTGATGATTTTTCTTATTACGAACAATGTACTGTTTATTACGAATATTTAGATAAACTAGCGAGAAGAATTTGATTATGATAGTTACAACATAAACATTGTTGCAAAGGAGATAATTAGCACAAATAGAATGCTGGATCTCATGTTCGTCAATAACCCTAAACTTTTCAGTGTTATCTATAATATTAATAGGCTAGGCGATTTATTGTGACCGATGTTTTGTACTACCGTTTTATCCCGATTTTGACCAAATGTATATTATTTGCAAGGTATTTGTTTTTAACCATTTTGCAGATTTACAGATTTTTCAATTTTTTCCTTTATTTTGAGTAAATTGCATTTAAAGTTGCTACTAACACATACATAAAATTATACATATGCTATGTGTGTTTTATTAAATTTGTTAATGTGTTTGTTAATGAGTTTGTTATCTTCATTTGTATTTGTATTTGTATTTATTTATTAAATAAATTACAGTAATGGAATCAGATAAGTTATTCACTATATATTTAATATCAGTAACTCTTAATCTAAATTTAAAATATTATAAATTACAATTAAAAAACATTAAAAAAAAAATCATATAAAATCAATTAAAGTATTGGTATAGTAATTTTCTAAACCCTATTGCGTTGCTTGTATTTTGCATGACATTAGGAAGCTGATTCCAGAGACGAATAGTTAGAATAAAAAATTGACATTCAGAGGCATGGTCCCGGTATTTAAGTTGAATTATTCGATTCCCTCTGGAAGATCTTGCGAACTTTAATCGTTCAAAAAGATATTTTGGAGCCTTTGTTATAATAATTTTATGTAGAAATATAATGTTCTTGAATTTAATATAGTTGTCAAATGACATGTGTAAGACATGACACGAGTATTGGGGTACATGATCAAATTTTCTTAATCCAAAGATAAAGCGAATAATGTTGTTGAAAGTTACAGTAAGTTTTCTGTTATCCCTAGAGTTGCAACCTGTGAAAACCTCAGATGCATATAGTAATGTTGGTAAAATATATGTTTTAGCAAGTAGCAATCTTATTTTCAGTGGAGTAAAGTGCTGTGTTAACCATAAACTTCTTATCATACTATAAATTCTGCCACAGTATTGATTAATATGATCTGACCAAGTCAGAGTTCCATTAAACACAACTCCGAGGTTTCGTACAGAGTCCACGATGTCAATTTTAGAGCCCCCAAGGAAGACATTAATCTCATTCTCCAAATGCATCACTTTCTTCTTTATTATAATACACTTAGATTTATTTGGATTAAGTCGTAGACCATTTGCCGTTGCCCAATTTAGAATACGTTTAAGATCATAATTTAATTCTTGAGTTTTGGAAATAATTGAATCCTTGGTACTACTTCAATATAGCTAAATGTCATCAGAATACATCTGAACCTTAGAGAGTTTAATTTGTTGTGGAAGATCATTGGCATATATCGAATAAAGTAGTGGTCCAAGGATTGAACCCTGTGGTACCCCTCTTATAACTTGCAGTGAGTTTGAGATGGAGCTACCATTAGCAACAGATTGGGATCTGTTTGTGAGATATGAAAACATGAGTCTAACTGCTAATGTAGAAAAGTTAAAAAACCTCTTCAGCTTGAGGCATAAAATTGAGTGGTGCGCCGTGTCAAATGACTTTGAGTGATCCAATAAAACCAAAAAAGATATTTTTCCATCATCCATGTTACAACTTAACTCCTCAACTACATCAGATAAAGCTGTTATACAGCTATGTTGTGGCCTGAAACCAGATTGACGCTCTGTAAGTAAGTTGTTGTCGTTTAAATACCTAAAGATTTGCCTGTGTAAAAGGTGCTCGAAAACTTTGGAGATATATGGAAGAATTGCAATCGGGCGGTATTCGTTACCCGTTTTTGGTATTGGTATAATTTTGTCATGTTTCCACTCCATTGGAAAGATGCTAGTAGTGATTATGGAGTTAAACAAGTACATTATGAAACGGACAATCCATGGTAAAATCATTTTTATAAATCTGGGATGTATATTATCAAGGCCCACTGCATTCGATTTAATAGTATTGAAACTTTCAACTACCTCTGTTAGTGTTACACACTGAAAGTTAAATTTGTGAATGTTTTAATTATTACAGGGAGAATCATCATAAAATTCGTATTTTATTTCATTCACAATACATAATAATAAACCATAAAAGTGTTGGCTTGTGAATTGGCTAAGTTGAAAAATAAAGTTGCCTAGAAATTGCACTCGAATTTCGAGCGATGGTTAGTGTCTATACATAAGACTAATGCATTAGGTGATCTTATTAACGATTTCATTGAAATTTAATTGATGTCAATGATCATTAAACTTTTTGGCATTACCATTAATAATAATAATAATAAATTCCCGTCGTTCCTATAAGGAGCATAGGGCCATACCATTACTTTCATCAATTCCAATCGTTTCTAATAAATTAATTTAAACAAGTAAGAAAAATATAGTCAGTCTAGACTGACTACAAAATACCCTGTACCATGAGTTTCGAGGGACAGTCGTGGTTCCAACTTTGCTGATGCATTAACAAAATATAGAAAATAATCATAAATAAAATTTTAGTCCTTTTTTAAATAATTTGTGGCGTGAAGATATGAATAAGTTCAAATCTGATGTTATTTTTGTATGGGAACTAGGTAAACAAATGGACCGGTCATGACCATGTATAGTAAATTCACTTTTCTCAAAAACATATATAAACCAAATTTAAAAAAAAGCTATGTACTATTTTTATATTTTGATAGGTTTAAATGAAGATCGACTAAAAATGGTTCTACAGGGTTTATTTTAGGACTACTGGTTAGTGTCTATAACAGGCACACGACAAGAAAATTATAGTTGTTCTAGATCGACTATGCGATACCCTATACCATGCGTTGAGAGAATTGTTCTTAGATCCAACTAATTGGGTATAGAACATAAGCAAATCGACTGGGATTTTTTTATATTAATTTTGTGCCTGCGGATCTGAAAAAGTTTATATCGGATGTTATATTTATATGGGGAATAGGTGGAAAAATTGGCAGATCCTGACCATATTTGGGGAAGTCCCACATTTAAAAAATATCTGTGCAATATTTTTGTTTTTGATAGGTTTAAATGAAGACCGAGAAACAGCCTTATATGGGTGTTATGACTAAGAATTATGCTATAAACCCAATTTGCGTGAGATCTATATGATAATTTGAATCTTATGGCAATTTAAGTCGAACTCATAGGGATCATTTGTATAGGGACTAGGTGTGAACATGTACCAATTTTCACCAATTTCGATAGCGTTCCCTATGGTCGATAGAAGTTTATATATCAAATTCAAGCAAAATATATTCATATTTTTAGTTTGATTATCGGTTTTACATGGACACACAGATGGACAGACAGAAGATGGACGGGGATCGATAAATGGACTCAGAAAGGGATTCCGAGGCGGTCGGTGCAATAAAAAGTGTAGGGTCTAGGGCAAATATTTTTGGTAGATACAAACATTAGCACAAACTCATTGTATCATCACCACCTGGTGGAGTAGGGTATAATAAAAATATCTCGGTTTTCGTAACGCGATTTTCAAATATATTTAGAATTGAAGAACACATTTATGATCCGTAGTTTTGGTGACACTGCTATCACGATTAGCCAAGAATATTTATACCCTATACCACTATGTGGTTTGGGTATAATGACTTTGTGCTGCTGTTTGTAACAACCAAAAATATTTGACCTACTGCCATCTTTAATTAAACCGATCGAATCAGAATCACTATCTGATTCGATTTAACGATGTCCGTCCGTCCGTCCGTCCGTCCGTCTGTGTGTCCATGTAAAGCTTGTAATCAAACTGCAGGTCGCAAATATGAATATATTTTGATGAAATTTGGCATTTGATCTTCTATTGGCCATGGAATGAACGCTGTTGAAATTGGGGAGAATCGGTCCATGTTCAGACCTAGCCCCCATACAAATGACCCCAATGAAATCAACATATATTGCCATAAGATCCAAATTATCATACAAATCTTAGTCAAATTGGGTTTATATGTATATATTACATCCTTTAATCAGTAGTCCAAAAATGATCCCTATTGGACAACTCTTAGTCATAGGCCCCATATAGAGCTGCTTCCCGACCTTCACTTAAATCTATCAAAAAACAAAAATATTGCACTGATTCTTCTCAAATTTTGTTTGTATATATTTTTGCAAAATACAAGAGACTTTACCAAACATGGTCAGGATCGGGCCATTTTTGGGCCTAGTCCCCATGTAGATACAGCATCCTATATGAACTTTTTCATATCTGCAGCCGAAAAAATTAATAAAAATCCCACTCAAATTTGGTTTATGCTTATTTTCTATATCCAGTTAGTTTGGCCTGAGAGATAGGGTCTCTAAACGCATGGTATAGGGTATCGTATAGTCGGTCTAGACCGACTATAATTTTCTTACTTGTTTTTGGTTAAAAAAGCGGGTTAATATCTGCTTTGTTTTTGTTTTTGCTTACTTTTACTTGTTTTGAAAACTATACTTTGTTTATAACAAGTAAGAAAATTATAGTCGGTCTAGACCGACGATACGATACCCTATACCATGCGTTTAGAAACCCTATCTCTTAGGCCCAACTAACTGGACATTGAAAATAAGCAAAAACCAAATTTGAGTGGGATTTTTATTAATTTTTTTGGCTGCAGATATGAAAAAGTTCATATCGGATGCTATATCTATAAAGGGACTAGGTCCAAAAATGGACCGATCCTGATCATGTTTGGTAAAGTCTCTTGTATTTTGCAAAAATATGTACAAACAAAATTTGAGAAGAATCAGTGCAATATTTTTGTTTTTTTGATAGATTTAAGTGAAGATCGGGAAGCAGCTCTATATGGGGTCAAAGGGATCATTTTTGGACTACTCATTAGTGGATGTAATGAACGCATACAAACCCAATTTGAGTAAGATCTATATGACAATTTGGATCTTATGGCAATTTATGTCGATTTCATATGGGTAATTTGTATGGGGGCTAGGTCTGAACATGGACCAATTCTCACCAATTTCAATAGCGTTCATCCCATGGCCGATAAAAGCTTATATACCAAATTTCATCAAAATATATTCATATTTGCGACCTGCAGTTTGATTACAAGCTTTACATGGACACACAGACGGACGGACGGACGGACGGACATTGTTAAATCAACTCAGAAAGTGATTCTGATTCGATCGGTATAATTAAAGATGGGTCTAGGTCAAATATTTTTGGTTGTTACAAACAGCAGCACAAAGTCATTATACCCAAACCACATAGTGGTATAGGGTATAAAAATAAATATTTTTTCGTCAATTCCAAATATTTTTTTTAGGTATTTGTTCCGTTGCATGAGCGTTAATTCCAATTAAAAAAAAATAATTATCATTAAATGACAATGAAAATGTTTGGGCGTTTAAATATATCTTATGCTAATGAAATTTCAACCATATAATTCGAATTAAACATACGGATATATTAATGTTTTAAATCAAATTACTTTAGTTTGGTAAAATGTAAATATAAACTTTAAGTTTTAATGAATATTTATGCTATTTTTTTTTGTTCGAACATGCTTTGTATGTAATCATTTAACAATAAGTATAAGCAATGGATTAAGTTCAAATGATAATTTATTCAGTTTTAATTACATAACCAAAAGAAAAGCATGTTAAAAAGTAATTTTGTTTGTTCTTTGAGTTTTCTTTTTTGTTTGTTAGAATCAGTTAAAAATTTTTGAAGTTACAATTTTACCCCATTATTTTACTCATTCGCATATACTGGGAAAAAAAATTTTAACTTCAACAATGTGTAACCGATTCTAACAAACTGGGACTCAATTTACTCATCAGTGAACGTACTTTTAAATAAAAATAAGAAAAAAAAAAAATAGGTTTATAAACAAAGTATTAGAAGATAATTTAAAAAAATTTAAATATTTAGGATAATATTCTCATATGTGACCTTCTCCGAGAAAAGGGACCTAGTGTGTGAAAATTAAGTTTTGAGAAAAATCCACCGTTTTTGACACAACCCGTTTTTTGACACACTAGGTCCCTTTTCTCGGAGAAGGTCACTTATGGGTTTATTATACAAATATTTTGAAAGCTTAACTATTTATCTTTCTAAAACCGTTCAAACTAAAAATCGAATTTCAAATCGGTTCAAAACTGTGGTCGAATCGTCGCATTCGTTATCGAAATTTTTCGATCGAATTTATTTTTTTATTTTCCAAAATAAAATTCTAAGAGTAATTTTACTCTGCCACATCTAACGAGTTATGGTCCATAGTTAATAGTAAGTGTGAAACGAGATCTGACGATTGTCCGTCTTCTTTAAATAATAAACCAAAATATGGAATTTCGATTGATTTTACTCGATATCGAATGCGACGATTTGCCCCCTGATCTAGTTAAAAAGATTTTAGCCCGTGAAGTGTTGAAAAAAGGGTTTTTGTTTATTACTTCAGAATTCGAGGGTGTATTAAAAATTCTGAAAACTGAAGAGTAATTTACACAACCAGGCCTTGAACTTACAGTAGGTCATTTCCAAAGTATATTAATTGTACCATCCACATCAGCGTGCAGAGGATATATGTATATAAGTTTGTCATTCTGTTTGTAATAATTAGAAAAAAATCTGGACCCCATAAAATATATGTATTTATTATCTTTTTAACAAACGGAGTTGATATAGTGATGTCCGTCTGTCTGTCTATCCATCTGTTCAAATCACGATTACGCCCTCAATAGATCAGCTATGGTGATCGTTTTTATTTAAAATAATTCGTTAATATCTTAGGACGTTTGCTATTTAAAATCATCAAAATTGATTTTAAATTTGTAAATTTCTTATATATGTGGCAATATTTTGTTATTAGTTGTGTAAAAATATGGTAAACCACGTTATTTACTCTTTAGCTGGTATAAAAGTACTGCTGGCGGAGAAAAAATATCTATAATATTAATGGCTAGGCCATTTCTTGTGATCGATGTTTTGTTCTACCATTTTATCCCGATTTTGACCAGGCATATATTATTTGAAAGGTATTTCTTTTTAGCCGTTTTGTAGATTTGCAGATTTACAGATTTACAGATTTTTAAATTTTTTCCTTTATTTTTAGTAAATGGCATTTAAAGTTGCTACTAACACATACATAAAATTACACATATGCTATGTGTGTTTTATTAAATTTGTTAATGTGTTTGTTAATGATTTTGTTATCTTAATTCACAATAATAATAAACCATAAAAGTGTTGGTTTGTGAATTGGCTAAGTTGAAAAATAAAGCTGCGTAGAAATTGCACTCGAATTTCGAGCGCTGGAATCTGCTAGTAATAAGTAATGTTGTAATTCCTGTTTTCTCCTAAAAATTTACGGAAAATCCAAATTTACCCCCTAATATCACCAGCACTTAAGGAGCTACAAAGAAATTACGTACATCAAAAAGAAGCTTATGATAACTGCTTTTACCGCGTTTTGGTAACTACATACATTAAATACGTTATTTTTGAAGGAAATACAACGTTTTCCAAAAAAAAAAAAAATTTTTTACAAAAATACTAAAAATCAATAGGTTCATAACGGGTTAATGGATTTCGGCTTTTCAAATATCAGATAATAGGCACTCAAGTAAGCTTTCCAATGATATATATATTGCTGAAAGCCGATAATAAGTAGCAAAGTTATATACAAATAGCAAAGCTTTGTCGGTCCATAACTCAGAAAGTAGGCTCGCCCGCTATAAAAAAATTATTTCTCATAAATCATCCCAAAAGTCCCTAACGCCAAAAGAAAAAATATACAAAAATCGGGGTGTAGCCACTAAAAATTAAAGCGTAAAATGATCGACTTTTCGACAAAAACTCGTCCAAAACCTCAAGAAAATTATTTTTTTTTTTAAAAACTGCTATCGCCATCGTTTTTAGCCCACAATTTCACCTTGGAAAGATAATATTAAAAAAAAATAAAACAGCCGAATTTTTTAATACCTACTAAAAACTCTACAAATAAAAGTTGAGAAAAAGTAAAAAAATTTAAATTTAGACGCCTCGAAAATGATTTTTTTTTGATATGTCTTAATGGAACTTTTTTTCCTCATGCCAAAAGCTGTCGAAAACTCGATGGCACAATATCGATTGCTAAATCGACCCACTCTAATGTACATACATATATATTAAATAAAAAATATTTAAAATCAATATCAATATTCTGCGATTTTTATAACATCGCAAAATGTTACAAATTGACATTACAATTGCAAATATCAAAATACTCCAATAATATTCATATATTCTATATATGTATATATGGGGCATTTCATGTCAAGTGATCCAACTTTTGAAACCGATGTCTTCCGAACGGGAAATTTGTTGCGATTTCTTTCCAAAGCCAAAAAAAAAAAACAAGTAAGAAAATTATAGTCGGTCTAGACCGACTATACGATACCCTATACCATGCGTTTAGAAACCCTATCTCTTAGGCCCAACTAACTGGACATTGAAAATAAGCAAAAACCAAATTTGAGTTGGATTTTTATTAATTTTTTTGGCTGCAGATATGAAAAAGTTCATATCGGATGCTATATCTATAAAAGGACTAGGTCCAAAAATGTACCGATCCTGATCATGTTTGGTAAAGTCTCTTGTATTTTGCAAAAATATGTACAAACAAAATTTGAGAAGAATCAGTGCAATATTTTTGCTTTTTAATAGCTTTAAGTGAAGATCGGGAAGCAGCTCTATATGGTGTCAAAGGGATCATTTTTGGACTACTCATTAGTGGATGTAATGAACGCATACAAACCCAATTTGAGTAAGATCTATATGACAATTTGGATCTTATGGCAATTTATGTCGATTTCATATGGGTAATTTGTATGGGGGCTAGGTCTGAACATGGACCGATTCTCACCAATTTCAATAGCGTTCATCTCATGGCCGATAAAAGCTTATATACCAAATTTCATCAAAATATATTCATATTTGCGACCTGCAGTTTGATTACAAGCTTTACATGGACACACAGACGGACGGACGGACGGACGGACGGACGGACATTGTTAAATCAACTCAGAAAGTGATTCTGATTCGATCGGTATAATTAAAGATGGGTCTAGGTCAAATATTTTTGGTTGTTACAAACAGCAGCACAAAGTCATTATACCCAAACCACATAGTGGTATAGGGTATAAATAGTTGTGTTATAAATGGATCTAATGTGATTAAGGTCAAATTTTATTAAATTATTTATCTTTATACCCTATACCACTATGTGGTTTGGGTATAATGACTTTGTGCTGCTGTTTGTAACAACCAAAAATATATGACCTAGACCCATCTTTAATTATACCGATCGAATCAGAATCACTTTCTGAGTTGATTTAACAATGTCCGTCCGTCCGTCCGTCCGTCCGTCCGTCCGTCCGTCCGTCCGTCCGTCCGTCCGTCCGTCCGTCCGTCTGTGTGTCCATGTAAACCTTGTAATCAAACTGCAGGTCGCAAATATGAATATATTTTGATGAAATTTGGTATATAAGCTTTTATCGGTCGTGGGATGAACGCTATTGAAATTGGTGAGAATCGCTCCATGTTCAGACCAAGCCCCCATACAAATTACCCATATGAAATCGACATAAATAGCCATAAGATCCAAATTGTCATATAAATCTTACTCAAATTGGGTTTGTATGCGTTCATTACATCCATTAATGAGTAGTCCAAAAATGATCCCTTTGACCCCATACAGAGCTGCTTCCCGATCTTCACTTAAATCTATTAAAAAACAAAAATATTGCACTGATTCTTCTCAATTTTTGTTTGTATATATTTTTGCAAAATACAAGAGACTTTACCAAACATGGTCAGGATCGGTCCATTTTTGGGCCAAGTCCCCATATAGATCTGGCATCCGGTATGAACTTTTTCATATCTGCAGCCAAAAAAATTAATAAAAATCCCACTTAAATTTGGTTTATGCTTATTTCTTATTTATCGTATAGTCGGTCCAGACCGACTATGATTTTCTTACTTGTTTTTTTATTATTATTATTATCTATTAATTTAATTATTACTATAAATAAATAAAAAAAAATAATTTTTCAACATTAATTTCTATAGAAAACAAGTAAGAAAATTATAGTCGGTCTCGACCTTCTATACGATACCCTATACTATGGTTTAGAGACCCTATCGTTTCGGTCCAACAAATTGAATATAGAAAATAAGCATAAACCAAATTTGAGGGGAATTGTTTTTAATTTTTTTTGGCTGTAGATATAAAAAAAGTTCATATCGAAAAATAACCCGATCCTGACCATATTTGGTTGTCACTTATATTTTGAAAAAATATATACAAAACCAAATTTGAGAAAAATCTGTGCAATATTTTTGTTTTTTAATAGATTTAAGTGAAGATCGGGAAGCAGCTCTATATGGGGCCTATGACTAAGAATTGTCTTAAAAGGATTATTTTTGGACTACTGATTAATGGATATAATAAATACATACAAACCCAATTTGACTGAGATCTATATGATAATTTGGTGCTTATGGCAATTTATGTCGATTTCATAGGGGTCATTTTTATAGGGACTAGGTTTGAACATGGACCGATTTTCACCAATTTCAATAGCGTTCATTCTATGGCCGTTAAAAGCTGATATACCAAATTTCATCAAAATATATTCATATTTGCGAACTGTAGTTTGATTACAAAGTTTACATGGACACACAGACGGACGGACGGACGGGCATCGCTAAAACGAATCGGAAAGTGATTTCGAGTCGATCGATTTAATAAAAGACAACAGTACAAAGTCATTATACCCAAACCACATAGTGGTATAGGGTGATTATATAATATAATAAAAGATGGGTCTAGGTAAAATATTGTTGGTAAAGTGGTATAAAAAGTGATTATACCCTATACCACTATGTGGTTTGGATATAAAGACTTTGTGCTGCTGTTTGTAACTACCAAAAATCTTTGATCTAGACCCATCTTTCATTAAACCGATCGACTCAGAATCACTTTCTGAGAATCACTGTCTCAGAATCACTTCTGAGTCAATTAAGCGATGTCCGTCCGTCCGTCCGTCCGTCCGTCCGTCCGTCTGTGTGTCCATGTAAACTAAAAATTCAAATTAGTGCATATGGTAAAAATTGAAAAATCGTTGTCTTGAATTACAAAACTTTTTTATAGATATCCCACTCGCATCCCACTAAGCGACCAAAAATCTCTTAAAGGAAAAACCTAAGCTTTTTTTTGAGCAAAAAAAAATTTCCTTTGTTGAAAAAAGTCAAAAAATTTTTGATTTTGCAAAAAAAAAGTCTAACAATTTTTTTATATTTTTAAATTTTTTTTCCGAAAGACTGAAGAAATAGCTATCTAATTATTTGGGACAAATTTTGCTAATAACAACAGGTAAAAAGTTACATGGATGAGCAAAAACACTTATTTGACCCCTCTAACTTAGAGAATTCGGGACTGATCTTGTTGAAAAATTGTGTCTAAACTACTGCCCAATAGGACTAACCTCAGTGCAAATTACATCCCGATCGGAAGACATCGGTTTCAACTTTTTTTTATCTACAAAGAAAACCAAGAATTTTGCTATATATAAAACTTAAGGAATTAAGAAAATTCCTTACTATAAAAAAAAAATTTAAAATTCCTGTTTCACTTTTTTACCTATAACCAAGAGAGTTGTAACTCGATTTTGACAAAGTTACATTTATTTTAAAGACAATAAAATTTGTTTTACCCTTGCAGAAAAAGCATTGTAATTTTATTTCTTTTGTTTCTACAGGGCGATAAAATATATTTTTTGATTCTTACCCTCCACAAATTATTGGAACTGCGGTCCTATTTTTTCATCCTTAACAAAATTGATGCATCATATTTAAGTTCTGTGATATATACAAGAGCTATATATCTGGTTCATTTAGTAAGAGATTATGGTGTTTTAAGCTATACAGCAATAATCATTTTTTAGTTTTTTTTTTTTTTGGATTTTTATTTCATATATACAATAGCCATATGTGATGTAAATTTAAATTAGAATCAAGGATCCAGAAAAAATTATCATTCAGTTCAAAAAAGAAAACAAAAGTTCGTTCAGTTTTTGGTTGCTATTTTGTTGTTGGAGATTGTTTAAGATTGTGCCTTTGCTGGTGCTATGATGTGATTTGCTGCAACGCTTAATTACTTGCACGAGGTTGTTTTGTTGGGTTGCATCCATAGTAAGAGTTAATATTGACAGTTTTTAAAATGCCAATAGCACGTTCCGATGGATAATTTACGACGATTAGGTTTTCAGCTATTTCTTAAATTTTTTTTTTTTTTAATTTTTGTTTTCGTGCCAACGTGAGGGATGGATGATTGAATACAAAATCGATTGCCAAGTATTTTTCCAATGCTGTGCCTCTCTTAAGATCGGCAATACCCAATATTTTTGTATTTTCTCCATTTGATAGAACCATTGCAAGTTTATCATATTTTCCATCAACTCCATGCCATTTGGGGAGAATTTTGCCATCCCAATGTAGCACAAGGTTTTCGTCACTGCTACGACCTCCAACAGATCTACGGTGTCGATGAATAGACGAGAGTGAAAGTGGGGCAACTTATTTAAGAAATCTAATAAAGAATATTCAATAACTAGGGGAAAGAAGTTGGTACTTTTGTATTTAAAATTTTCTTGCAATAAATAAAGAAACGTCTTGTTCGCCAATTTAAAGAGCAAAAAAAATTAAAAAACAAAAATAATGCATTCAGCATATATGAAGCATAATTAAAAATAAAAATAAAAATAAAAATACAAATACAAATAAAAATAAAATACTTGCTTGCATCGATGATGCGCGAGTGAGAGAACAAAATTTACTTTTAGGTAAAGTTTACGGACAAAAAAATGAGCAATCTTGTTTTCCATAATTCTTGTCAATCACCCACCAATAATCCAGCACGGACCAGCTTTATTTTCCATTGCAGACATTAATCACAAACAGTTCAATTAGTTTAATAAAAACACAATGTTAATAAAACTTATGACTGAACCTCAAAAAAATCGCTTCTAAAGCTCAATTGCAAAGACGAATGAACAGTGGAGTTGGCTGCGATTGACCTAATGTCATAGATTTCTTCTCTAATGCCTGGTTTTCACTATATAATATAAACCGACAACAAACAATTGCCTCAACTGACATCTCGAAATAATCTACTAATTACGTTTGCATTGCATCTTATAAACTAACAAAAAATCCAGTTGTCAAACAAAAACAAATTACCAACATGTTGCCAATTTCATTTTGGATGTCAAATATTGCCAACGATTGCAAATGACAAGACATTACAACTCGTTTTTATACAACTGACAATAATGTACAACAATTGACATTGAAAATGACATAGTGAAAATCAGGCTTAAGACTACTGCATTTGAAAAAAAAAAAAATGATTATTGCTGTATAGGTTGAAACACCATAATCTCTTATTAAATGAACCAGATATATAGCTCTTGTATACATCGGTTTTAAATTCTCGATCATCCTGCATTCACAGAACTTAATTATAATTTATCAATTTTGTTTAGGACGAAGAAATAAGATCACAAAACCAATAATTTTTGGAGGGTAAGAATCAAAAAATTTCCAAAGCTAAATAAAATTTTATTGTCTTTCCAGTGAATGTAAATTTTTCAAAATCGAGTTTCAACTCTCTGAGTTATAGGTAAAAAAGTGAAACAGGAATTTTAAAAATTTTTAAAGTAACGAATTTTCATAAAAATAATAAAAAAAAGAACAGAATAGAAAGCCTTTGTCAATAATTATGTGTTATATACCAAAATTCTTGATTTTCTTTGTAGATTAAAAAAAGTTAATTAAAATAAAAATTCATAATAACTGCATATTTTGAAGAAAATTTTGTTTTAGGGAAAATACATTTTTTTGTATTAACAAACAGAGTGTCACTTTATTTTGCTCAGTGTGACTATGCCGCAGTGGATGGCGTCACAATTTTTGCTCTAATTAGATATTAACTAATATCTAACTAGAATTTAGGATTTATATAGATTAAAAAGCTTTGCAAAAATTATTTCATTTTAACATGAATGTCAACATTTTAAATTAGATATCAAAAACCGAATAAAGAAGTATCAATGAGTTGTATTTGCTTATAAAACAGTTCTACATAGTTATATAAAATTATTATTCTGCTTTACCTACAAAATATTTGTTTACTATTATATATTAATTTTTACAAATCATTTATAATTACTAAATCTTTAATATTCACAAAAATACAAAATATCAGCTTTTGCAAATGAAATTAAAATAAAAATTCAAAATTTCCCTTTGAAATTAAGAAAAAAATATTCAAAAAATTGAAATTCAGATTTCCGATTACAATTTAGAAAATATAAATTGAATTTCAGAATTAATAATTTGAAATTTAGAAAACAATAATTGAATTTTTGAAAATATAAATTTTATTCTTTAAAGACATTTAAAAAATCAATTGAAATTAAAAAAAAAAAAAAAATTGTAATTCAGGAAACATAAGTAGTATTTCAGGAAGTATCAATTGCTGATAACAAAATATTAATTTAAATTCAAAGATATCAAATGAAGTTTAGAAAACATAAATTAATATTTAAGAATTGCGCAAATAAAAATTGTAACATAAATAACGCGCAATAACTTTTAAACAAAGGAACACATTTTAATAAAAAAAAGTACAACTAATTAATGAGAATATTATTCATATGAACATTAGTGTGGCCCTTAATAAAAAAAGGGTTCAAACTCTTGGTCGCACCCCCTAGAAATATGCGAGTAGCAAAAAAATTGAGAAATACAAAGTTTTGGACCAATCAAAAAACATTTTGAGGTGGCTCAACACGACTGAAAATTTCAAGTGTGTTTATATGGGGATAATATGACTTTTTTTTTTTCAGATTTTACGAAAATTTCGTTTTATAGCTTAATTTTTTCAATAAATTGTTATATAATTCGGCATTAAACTATCTTTTCAAAAAGCTACAAAACTTCAAAATTGAATAAAAACTCGCCAAGAAATCGCAAACGCCCCAGACCACCATTGTGCCAAAAAAAAAAAAACTAGGTCATGAAATTTGATGGCATTTTTTTAAATTGATTAAAGCCATATTTTTTTTTGTCTCTATACTTTTAAGTACTCTGATATGAAGTATTGTTCTATTACCATGTTTTTAAGCTATTGCGCATTGAGACCGAAAATGGGAAATTTTTTTGATAAAATTGTAAAAACTATTTTTTCAAGTTTTAAAAAATTTTCTTAAACAAAATTTAAAAAAATTGATCTGGCACCTTAACGTTTTGTTAAAAGCATGTTACAGATTAACTGTGTGAATTTTTAAGTATATCCCTAGGCCAGAATATTTTTGACAAGGATTTTATTATTGCGAATTTCGAGAAAAATGGGATTTTTGTAAAATATTCTGTAAATGTACTCTTTCTAAATACTTTGTATCAAAAATTCATCACTTTTCTACTTTTAAATATTATATTTTATCTAAATAGCCTAGGGTTTCGGAAAAAAATAATATGACTCCATTAACCCTTTTGGAATTGGGGTCACATATGACCCCAAACTAATAAAAGACATTTTATTCAAAAAATTCAAACATTTTGTAAGTGCTGTTGAATTTTTAGATGCGACGCATAAAATATAATAATCAAATGTGTAGAACTTCTGTTCCTAAAATTTGGGATAAATTCGAGAACGTTAACCCATTATTTAAAAGAATATGAAATATAAAACTTTAAGGTGCCAGATCCATTTTTTTAAATTTTGTTAAAGAAAATTTTTTAAAACTTGAAAAAGGAGTTTTCAAAACTTTATCAAAAAAATTTCCCATTTTCGGTCTCAATGCACAATAGGTTAAAAGCATATTAATAAAACAATACTTTTTATCAGAGTACTTATATGTATAGAGACCAAAAAAAATATGGCTTTAATTAATTTCTCAAAGTTGAAAAAAATGTCATCAAATTTCATGATCTAGTTTTTTTTTTGGCACAATAGTGGTCTGGGGCATTTGCGATTTCTTGGCGAGTTTTTCTTCGATTTTGAAGTTTTATAGCTTCGTGCGAAGATAATTTAATAGTGATCCCGAATTATATAACAATTTGTTGGAAAAATTAAACTATAGAACGAAATTTTCGTTAAATCTGAAAAAAGTCATATTTTCCCCATATAAACACAATTGAAATTTTCAATCGCGTTGCGCCATCTCTAAATGTTTTTGGATTGACCCAAAACTTTGTATTCTCAATTTTTTGCTATTGGCATATTTCTAGGGGGTGCGACCGAGAGTTTGAACACCTTTTTTCCCCTCCATATAATGAAGGGCCACCTTAATGAACATGTTATATATTATTTTTCACAACTGCTTTGAATGATTATTTTAAGTTTTTCTGGAAATAAAAATAACAAGTTATTATTTTAACTTTTTGAGATTTCTATTTTTCTGGATTTGTCAATCCAGTAAGTTTGTCATTCCATTTGCAATGCATCGAATACTAAATTTGCGACCCCATAAAGTATATATTCTTGATCGCTAGAATAACTCGTGTCGATATAGCGATGTCCATCTGGCCGTATGTCCGTCTATCCGTCTATCTGTCTGTCTGTTGAAATGACGCTCAATCACAAAATAAACCATTTACCTGGATTAAATTAAAATAATATTGTTTTTTTTTTTTATCCGGATCAGGTTGGTATTTAAAATGGAATAAATCGGGCAACACTGTGCCTAAGATATGGAGACGCCTTTATAAAAAATTTATTTATTTATTTATTTATTCGTATATTGGTCTATGAAATTAATCCTTACAGACTATTTACAAAGAAAAATATTTTAAAATTAATTTTAGTACATAAATATTCATGAATTTAGAAAGCATATTATTTTACTTTTAATTAGATTAGTATTTAATGAGAAATCAATAAATCTATAAAGTTCATTAAATTGAATACACATTCTCCTGAGAGGGTCTGCATTTGCATAATTAGCTCTATAGAACTGTACAGATAAATGTGAGAAGTAACGTGTTGGTCGTTGAGGAATGTTGAATGATATATTGTTAATCAGGAAACCAGAACAAACATCACCATTAATTATATTAAGAAGAAATGAAACATTTAGCATAGTTCTCCGGCTTTTTAAAGTTGTTAGCTTAATAAGGGCGAGTCTGCTGGTATAGGATGGAAGATTACTTGGATTGAAGTTTAAACTCCGAAGACAAAACAAAAGGAATTGCTTCTGCACAGATTCCAGACTGTCGGCATGAATTTGGAAGATTGGGTCCCAAATTATAGAAGCATATTCCAGGATAGGTCTCACAAGTGACGTATTTAAAGTTTTGGTGACATAGGGATCATTAAACTCTTTAGCCCAAGGTTTTATGAAACCAAGTACACCTCTGGCTTTGTTGACAGTAATTGTTATATTAGGAATAAAGGTCAGTTTATGATCCAATAAAACACCAAGATCTATAAAGTTATCTACTTTATCGAGACAATAATCACCCAGCACATAGTTGACAGATATCGGCCTCTTTCTGATGAAACGCATATGTTTACACTTTTTAAGGTTTAGCTCCATTAAATTTAAATTACACCAAAAATAAAATGAATTCAAATCATTTTGGAGAAAAACATGATCAGAGTGTTGATTATAGCAGAAGAAAATTTTGACATTATCCGCATACATCAAGATGTTTGAAAAACGAATAACATTCGGAAGATCATTTATAAACAAAGAAAAAAGAAGCGGTCCAAGATGGCTGCCTTGTGGTACTCCCGACATTACATCTATCGGCTTTGAAGTAACATTTTTAAAACCTACTTTTTGTGTTCTATTGGTTAAATAAGAATATATCCACTTTGCGTAAAGATTTGAAAATCCCATCATATGTAATTTCTTAAGAAGAAGTTTATGATTGACTTTATCAAAAGCCTTGCTGAAGTCAGTATAAATTGCATCTGTTTGTTTGCGTTAAAGAAAACCACGGTTGACAATTGTAGTAAATTGTAATAGATTTGTAGAGGTTGAACATCTTTTTTGGAAACCATGTTGGAAGGGAGAAATTAACGTATTTACTTGATGGCATAGATAACCCGTTATAATTTTTTCAAAAATTTTAGGTATAATACTTAATTCAGCAATTCCACGATAATTAGTAATATAAGCCTTGTTACCTGATTTGAATAGCGGAATAATGAATGAATCCTTCGACATAATCGGAAAATAAACTTATTTAATTGAGGTATTAAACATGAGTGTTAATGGTAGAGCTAAAACATCAGCACATTTTATTAAAATACAGAACGGAATTTTATCTGGACCACTGTTACAGGAAAATTTAAGTTTTTTCAATTCATTAGAAACAACAGATATAGCAAGAGAAGGAATGGATATAATTTGAGTAGCAGTCAGTGAATATGAGCAGATATTAGAATCATCAAAAGTTGCATCGGAGTAAGTAGTTGAGAAGAAGTCAGCAAATAAATTGCATACAATAGTATCATCACAGGATTCATTATGTAGAAATTTCATAACAGCAGGATAGCCCTTAGTTTTTCTCTTAGAGTTAACAAATTTGTAGACTGACTTTGGATTTCGTTTAAAATTATTTTTCATTTTGTTCAAATAGTGTAAATAACATGAATTATTCAGAGTATTATATTCGGCACGACAAATGGAGTACTTTTTTTGTAATATTTATTTTTTTTTATTCTTGATACTAGCCAGTTTCCTATATTCCAAGGCGGTCCAGAAAGGTTTTTCAAAAATTTTTTAGGAACTCATGACTCAATAAAAGAATACATCTTGTTATAGAAAGCGTCAGTCATTTGATCAATGGCACGAGTTGTACCAGTAGATAACGATAATAAATCATGCCAGTTTGTATTATTTATAAGTTCATTAAACATAGTGTAATTCGTTTGAGCGAAACAAAAAACTTTAACACTTTTTTTAGGTGTGTCTACAAGTCCAGATGGAATGGATATATTTACTTCAATAGTAGGGTGATATCCATCTTCAGGAATAGAAATAGGGTTTGATCGCTTCGTAATTTCACTAACAAATATTAAATCCAATAATTTTGAATGATCATTAAGAATTCCATTTAATTGAAAAAGATGTAAATCAAAAAAATTATTAAAAAGCTCATCACATTTATCATTTGATTTAGTCGGAACAAAGTATTTTTCTTCATATAAGAACTTCCACGAAATTGAAGGCAAATTGAAATCTCCAAGAACAATAACAGAGTCATCCGGATTCGCAGAACGTAGAACAGCTTCTCCATGTCTAACATATAAAGACTGCGGAGACGATGGAGGGATGTATGAGCAAGTAACAAATATTTTTTTTATGATTGTATTTAATTAAAACTGCAACGAAGTCGATGTTTAAAGAGGAATCAATTAATAAAACCTCAGATGATAAGATACTTGAGACAGCAATAAGAACGCCACCGCCATTCATCTTATTGCAACGGTCACGTCTAAAAATATTATATTTATTGCAAAATATTTCAGTATTTAAAAAGGTATGATTAAGCCAAGTTTCAGTAAATACGATAATATGATGACTTATGTTGAAACTTTCAATATATAAAGTTGACAGTTTAGTTCTCAGACCGCGAACGTTTTGGTAAACTAATGAAATATTTTCACCAGTAAGATCTTTTAGTTTTTTTTGGAACATTTGAATCAGTTTGAGGAAGTTGGCCAATATTGTTACAATTTTGTCTAAATATATATTCTCGAACCAATGTATTTTCAGGTCAGAAGTTACGATCAATAAAACGGTCAAAAAGATCTTAAGAAACGGTAATTTTAAAGGATGTGATAGATCTAGGTTGAGAAAAAAAAAACTTATATGTCCAAATTTCTGCTTTTTGGCCCTATTTAGATCTAACAAAGGCATCGACATCTTCAGCAGTAGTTTCACCCGCTAAACGCGAGATAAAAACAGAGATAATGTTAAAAATTCAGTGTGTCTGTTGTAACAATTTAGTATTAAGTTTATCAAATTGTTTACTTTTGCAAATATTTTGTTTTTATTTATTATAAATAGTGCCATAACTCCAGATATTATTGTAAAGGTCATACAGAGGTGCAAGGAATCAAAGATTCGGCATAGCCGAATTTAACTCTTTTATTTGTTTTTTTTTTTTTATTTTTATATACTCGTAAATCTGTCACAATACCTATGCAATGTTTGACAAAGCCGAAATTAACATTGTGAATTTCAAAGGCAAATTATTTGCATGAATTTCTTTCGTTTATAGCAATTATGTAGTCACAATAAACACAAAATCAATTTAGTTATGATGAACACTTGGCACCTCTTAATATATTGTAGGAAATCCAAATAGAAGTAAAAATAAACATTTGTGTATCTAAATCTAAACATAAAACCATTTATAATTAGAAATATTCATCATCATAATTACTGTCAAATGAAATTGAAATGAATAATAATAATGAAAAAAGAGGAAAAAAATAAATAAAATAAAATGTAAATTCTGCTAACTCTTGCATTTATTAGGCTCAAATAGAATGACTACCAAAGTGGTGACAGACAAAGCACGAACAACTTTTCTTTTTTATTCAATCAAGACACTGTGACGCTCTCACTTGATTTCAATTAAAAATAAATCTGAATGGAACAGTTGAGTTTTGGCTAAAACATGTAAACAGAATAATGAAATTCAATTTTGATATTTTTAACCTTGCAAAAATGCAAATAAGGTAAAATTATTCTTCAAAACAACTTAAATCTATGGAATATGATTTTTCAAACAATTTAACAATTTGCATTAACTTTAACTTGGTACGACATTTTTTATACCGAAATTAAATCTCTAAAAAACAAAAGTTTCTTAATATTGATTTTTCCATATGTAAAACGACCATTTAATTAAAATTGAGCTATAAAAATAAAAGAAAGTGAAGGAAAAAATACAGCTATACCAAAAAAGGGGATAACATTTTAAAATTATTACGGCAACTTGCATAATTTATACAAAAAGCGAAATAATCAAATTAGTGGAATTTAGAAGTGTTATTACACAAATTATCTAAAAATTTAAAAATAATGATTGGTATGTTTGTTAAGTTGTATTAAACTGATTCTGAACCACACTGCTTGTAGGCCTGACTTTGGGCGAGTGTGTTAAAGCGCATGACCAATAAGTGCAAGTACAATTGTATGTGAGAAAGACGTAGGTTCAAATTTCATTGCTGCTCTAAGTATGAAAGTTTCATATACAATCAGGACAATTTGACCATTGATAGGAAACATGGTTGGGGAAGAAAGAATAGTTCAGTTATGTTTATCATTCCAAGGAATTAGAAAAAATTTTGAAAAGAGCTCCCAACATATTCGGTAGTAAAGCCGTCTGATTAGATCAGTGCTCGGTGCATATGTTAAAGCCAATGCAGGTTTAAAAAGATACAAAATAGATAAAGTTCCAGACAGGAACCCTGCAAAAAATTTCGAGGCCAAAAGAGAGCACAGAAATTTAAAATCATGTTTCTTTAAAAAAAAAAAAACTATTGCTACAAAATGGACGATGAAACGTATGTACTGGCAGATTTTTGCAGCTTTCTGATCAAAATTTGTATGTTGTTAATGCTCGAGTAAATGCTGAAGATAAGTTTAGGCCAGAAAAGCAGACGAACAAAACTTCTGGTATGGCAAGCACTATGCAGTTGCGGCAAAAGAGTTAGTTATTTACTACAATGGGCTCTATAAATACGAATTTTGTATTATGGAGTGTTTGAAAGGAAGTCATAAGCCAACACAATATATCCGCATATTTTTGGCCCGATTTGGGACTCTATAACTACGATAAGAAAACTCTAGAGTGCCAAAAGAATAATATCTTGCGGGGAAAATCTTCCAAACTGTCCGGAGCTTAAGCCAGTGGCAACATATTGGGCTTTTGTGAAAAGGGAGTTGAAAAGAACAAAAGACGTGTCACAAAATGTGGTTGATTTTAAACGGAAATGGGCTACCTGTTCCAAAAAAGTTACAGAAATCACTATAAAATCCCTAATGGTAGGTTTTCCGGAAAACGGCCCATTAGTTCATAAGTATTGTTTAGAACTATAAAGATTTAATATAATTTCAATTAAATAATAAATCAAAACACTAGGTGGAATGCCTTCTTTATTATTAACTTTATGTATGTTAAGATTTTTTGATCTCACTCCTTAGTATAAAAGTAAGAAACTATTATTAAAAAACAGGATATTATTGTCCTGGAATAATAAAAATCGGCAATATAAAATTCATGGCAGTTGTTCAATTTATTACAGATAGCTTAAATAAATTGTTTGGCGTCTTCTCTCCAATATTCTAATCTAGGTAATATCGATAATATTTTTTATTATACCCTCCACCCCAGTGTACAGAGGGTATATATAAGTTTGTCATTCCGTTTTTAATAATTAGAAAAAAAATTCTCGACCCCATAAAATATACACTTGTGCTCACATAATTAAGTCACTAGTATGCTTCTCGACATTATTGCCAAAAATACGTAAAACCTTTTTTTAAATTCTAATATAATTATTTTTTATTATTCTTATACGTTAGCAATCAATTTACAGTGAAAATAAAAATTACAAACTTTTGGTTCATTCCAAAAAAATTAAAAAAATTGGAAATTAGCCAAAAAGAGCTGCTCACATAATTAAGTCATCGGAAAAAAAAATTGTTGAAATTGTAGAAATAAGTAATAAATTTTGTCGAGAGTCTCATTTCTTCATTAGCTTACCTCGATATTGAGTAGGACAACCTTTTTGTTTCAATACTATGGAGCATCGCTATGACATGCTGGCTACTAGAGAAGCGCACTGGCCTGGAGTGATTTTGTGCCACTCCTCTTGGATAACTTTCCATAACATGTCCTTATTTGCCGGTTTTCGTACTGCAATGACTCATTTTATTAAGCCCCATAAGTTCTCGATAGGGTTTCAGTCTGGATTCTGCGGCGGCCATTCCAGAAGCTTGATGGACTGTGTTGCCAACCACGATATAACCACCTTCGAACAATGCTTCGGGTCATTGTCGTGTTGGAAAATCCACGCAAGCGGCAAATTGTCAGCATATTCGGTGGCCAAATTTTCCCTTAGTATATTCTTATACATTTCCCAATTCATAATACCGTCAATCTTGACTATAGTACCCACACCGAATGCGCTTAAGCAACCCCACACCATGACTGATGAGCCACCGTGTTTCACAGCTTTTTTGGTGTATTTTGGATCCAATTCCTTAAGTGGAGAACATCGCACATATGGTCTACCATCATTTCCAAAAACATTAAACTTGGATTCGTCGCTCCAAACAATAAGATTCCAAAAAATTTAGTCCTTTAGCAAGATGGTCAGCCGCAAATTGGAGCCGCTTCTTAGTGTTCTTCAAGGAAACCAACGGTTTCTTCCTGGCCATTCGTCCATGCAAATTGTTTTCTTGCAAACGTCGTCTTATGTTCTGCAACGAAACATTTACGCCATAATCCGTTTCCATTTGAGCTCTGATTTGCGACGAAGTTAGAAAAGGATCAGTTTTACTCAGGTTTGCAATGCGTCTGTCAACATTTGAAGTCGTTTTTCTCGATTTCATATTTTTGTAATGCGTAACGGCATTTGTAATGTTACGCTGAGAAAAGTTCAATATTATTGTATCTTTGGAAACAATTCCATATTATTTTCTCTTCAGCCGAATTTGAACTTTTATGTTTACCCATAGCATTTCAGCTGATGCTATTTGTTTTTAATTTAGTTGTTTTAATATATTTATTATTTAAACCGCAAAAAAAATCTTCAAAACACTAATTTGCTCACGATACGCGTGATGACTTAATTATGTGAGCACAGCGCAATGACCTTTTTGAGGTTTTCCATATTTTTCGGGGAATACCCAAATTTTTAATTTTGCTTCAATCAATGTAAACAACTGCTAGCATAGCAGGGTTGCACAAAATAGTAAGGTTAGAATCGGAACAAATAGGTTTAAGAAAAACTACTATGTCCGTCTGTCCGTCTGTGGAAATCACGATGGCAACTTGAATCGGGCAGCTAGGGTGCTCGTTGTCATAAAAAATGATTCACTAACATCCTGAAAAGTTTGCTATTTGAAATCGTCCAAATCGGTTGGTTAGGGCCCGAGATCTGAATGAAGAACTAAAAAAAGTCTTGAAAAAATGTGATTTTCTATGTTGTTCTTGTCACGATCATGACCTCAATAGGACAGCTAGGGTGATCCTTTGTAGTAAGAACGATTTACCAAGATCATGGGAAGATTTCTATTTCAAAAATAATTAAACAGGTCCAGGAAAATCTCTGAAAAAGTAAAAAAAAAAAAAAAAAATGAAAAATATGATGTTTCTATATTGCTCTTGTTGTTATTCTAAATGTTATATTGTTGTCATAGCTGGACTTGTTGTTTTTGTGGTCATTGTGGTACTAATACTATTTATTTATTTAATTTAATTATTTAACAATACAGTATAACAAGAACGAGTCTTATATTACAATACTGGGGAGATATAGGTACAAATTATATTTTGTTAGAAAAAAAGGGGGAGACAAAAAAAAAAAAAATAATAAAAAATTAATTATAACTTAGTAATAAGACAACTAATGATTTCAATCAAAGCAAAATGTTAAAGTTAATGCGAAATTTAAAAAATAATAAAAATCGTTAATGAAAAGATATATAAACTTTATTTAAAATAATCAAAAATAGCTGATTTAAAATGGCTTGCATTGCTTATAATTTGAATAGTAGGGGGTAGATGGTTCGAAAGCCAGATGGAGTTTAAAAAGAAGTGTCTTTTCGACATTTCTTTCCGATGTGGAATGGTGTTTTTTCGTTTTCCTCCACTTGATCTTGAAAAAATTATTCTTTTATAAAGGTATCCAGGTTGTCTTGTGTAGATCAGTTTGTGTAGAAATAAAAGTGTACGGCATTTTAAAACATTTTCGAACGAGATATTACAAATCTGTTTCGAGAACTCAGAAATGCTGCTTCTTGTTGTGCGGCCAAAAACGTACCTTGCTATATCGTTATAAGTAACATTAAGCTTTCTCATGCATAATGTATCACAGTTTGCGAATAGTTCGCATCCATAAAGAAGTGTTGGCAGCAAGTAAGTTTTAGCAAGTAACATACGAACATTGAATGGAGTATAATACTGGGTCATCCACAGATTTCGCAATATTGCGTAAGTTTTTCCACATAGAATAGAATTAATATAATTCGACCAGTTGAGTTCTCTGTTATAATACACCTAAATTTTTAGCAGTTTCGGATAACCCAAGTCTTGAGTTGTTAATCAGAATTGGTGGTAATTCATTAAGTATGAGTTCTGTTTTGCCAATAATCAAGGCTTTAGACTTGCTTGCATTTAAGCAAAGACCATTTGCTGAAGCCCATTCCCAAATTTTATGTAAATCATGATTTATTTTGTTAATACAGTCGTCTATAGTAGTTGGTTTACAGCTTATGTAGAGCTGCACATCATCTGCATACATTTGTATTCCACAATAATCGAGACAACAAGGAAGATCATTTGAATATATTGCAAAAAGAAGAGGTCCAAGTATCGAACCCTGTGGAACCCCTCTGGAAACTAATAGACTAGTAGATTTATCAAATCCATGGTATACAGATTGACTTCTATCATGTAGATAAGAATAAATTAACTTAACAGCGGTATTTTAAAATTTGCACATCCACTTGAGTTTAAGGCGAAGAAGAGAGTGTTATACTGTATCAAATGCTTTAGAATAATCCAGCAAAATAAGAAATGATATCATATTATTATCCAAATTAGCTCTAAGCTCCTCCGAAACATCAACCAGGGCAGAAACACAACTATGTTTAGGTCTGGAACCAGACTGTTTATCAGTAAGTAACGAATTTTCATTTAAAAAATTGGTCATTTGAATATGGATTAAACGTTCAAATACTTTAGAAAGATAAGGTAATATTGCTATTGGTCGATATATTTTATCATTTTTTGGGATGGGAATAATTTTTGCATGTTTCCACGTCGTAGGGAAAGTTGAAGTTGTAATTATCGCGTTAAAAAAATGTGTTATGTGTGATAAAATATATGGCAGAAGTAACTTCAAAAATTTGGGATGAACTGCATCATGTCCAAAATGCCTTCCTGCGTGAAATGTACGAAACAAAATTTAGCGGATTTTGCTCGGTTGAATTGCCTTCGATGTTAGTTGTTGAGTTGGGGTTATTGGTATATGAAGTATTGTTATTGTAATAGTTAACATTCACATCAGGCATTGGTATATTTTTAAATTCATCATTTAATTTGTTAATATCAATATCATTTTCGACTTTTGCATACACGTTTACAATACCCATATTTCGAATTTCTTTCCACTTCTTTTTTGAGCAAACAGCTGATTTAAATTTTTCTTCATAATAATTTGATTTTGCCGATCTAATTTTACAGTTCACTTCTTTTCGCCAATTTTTAAAAGTGTTATGCAGCTCAGTTGTTTTGAAACGTTTCCACCTTTCATATGCTTCGTTTCTTTTATTAATCAAAGACCTTATTTCATTAGAAAACCACGGTTTCCATTTCGTATCATTTTAGTTTTGATTGGAATATATTTGTCATACAAATAAATTATATGGTAATTTAAAAACGATGCTTGTTCATCAACAGTAGGCATAACAAAGATTTGGTCCCAGAAAATTGAAGATAGTTCCATTTCCAGCTATTGATAATCAATATGCAGAAAGTCTCTAAATTTTATAGTTTGTGTATTTTTTTGAGCGGTCGTATTATAGTTATAAGACATAAAAATTAAATCATGTTTTGAGAACAGAGACGCTGATAGCTGATCAAATAACAGAAGCTGAGAATGATTATTAATGAAACAAAGATCAAGCAGAGTACTTGTAGTTTTTGTAAAATGTGTAGGCATAGATGAATTTAATAAAATCAAACCAATGGCATACATATTATCCATTAAACTTTTATCCGTTAATATATTAGAATTAAAGTCGCCAGTTATAATAACATCTGAGTAACCAAGTGTAAATGTTGTCAGTATCCCTAGCAGTGGGTCTATATCAATGGCTTTATTGGGCTTATATATGGTACCAATTAAGAGTTTTTGGTTGTTGCCGTTAAAAACTTCGAGAAATATATATTCATTTTGTTCAAAACTATAAAAACTAGAGCTTTATAAGTTTTTTTTATCAACTCTGGTAGAAAAATTTTAAAGTTTCCATTGTTTTGGCATCACTAAAAAACTTTTTTAGATCATTTTTGTCATTGCCACGAGCCTGCCTGCAAAGTTTCAGATCGATTGGGTCAAGGGAAAGGGATAAAAAATCAATTCAAAATTTTTTCTACAAGCAGACACTACTACCTATAAAGGGAGTGAAAATTCACCAACATCTAAATTATATAATGTTAAACTACCTAGTTGTTAATTAAGTAATAAAATAATATATTACGTATATTCTATACATTTATATTCATAATAACCGCATGTTAGAAATAAATCGGTATATTATTTTATTTATATAAAATTCTCCAATATGTATTTTATTTTAGGGAAAATACATTTCTTTTGTATTAACAAACAGAGTTTCACTTCATTTTTCTCAGTATTGCTATGCCACAGTAGATGGCGCTGTAGTTTTTGTTCTAATTAGCTTTGCAATCGTTATTTATATAGTTAGTTAGTTACTTAGTTAATTGTTCTTTATTTTTTAATTCATTTCTTTTGTTACAAAGTTAAAAAAATTATAAAGTAAATAGAACATACGACTTTGACCATTGTCGTCAGTCGGATAGAGATTGTAATTTAAATTATAACAATTGTGTTTTATGTTTAATTTAGATTAATAATTAAACTCATCAATAAGCTGTTTTCGATAACCTATTGCATCTATAACAAAAAGATATATATCTTTAAAGTTTTGCTTTGCATTATTTAAGATATTTATTAAATCATTTTCAGTTATTGTGGTTCTTTTAAAATATTTATAGCGGATTTCCCGTAAAAGTGGACATATGGCAATAAAGTGCAGAATATTTTCCGTTTCGTTTCTATTACATAAAGAGCATATGCGGGGCCTATGTGTCTGAAATCTAGTTCCATTGAGCTCAATCAGGTCACCCCTGGCTTTAAAGATGTAAATATTTTACTGCCGTCGTATTATTATAGATTTCGAAATATGTTTTTTGCTCCTTGTAGTTAAGTTTTGAATAAAAACGATTTGTTCTGGTTGCCTATAGTAAGTGGTTTTCTCTTTCTTTTCTTTTTAGCTCAGTTAGTATATCAATTCTTAGACGTTCCCAGTTCTCTCTTGAAACGCATTCGGAAATTTGTATTGTAGTCACATCACAAGCTAGTTTTTCTATGTGTTTATACCAATACGATTTTTTTTTCTATTGTGAGTTTGGTTAGTTTACTTGGTAAGCGGTTATCGTTATAATCAAATAAGGTCTTTATTATATATCTCAGATGTAAATCAAGAGTGTATATATAGTTATTTTCAATACCAGTTTCTAACATCAATGCGTACGTTGGGGTAAATGCAGGTAGCTTAAGTATCTTTTTTAAGAAAAAGCGTTGAAGTTTGTCTACCTCTTCAAACAACGAATATCGCCATACTTGTTATTTTCGTTATTTATATTTTATCATGAATGTCAACATTTTCAAACACAACAATGTTAAGAGTATACACAAGGTTGGTCTTTTGTTTCATACGTTTTTCCATTATTATTTTACAAATATGACCATAAGTTTGGCATATGAACTTTTTGTTGTGTTTACAAAATAGAGTTACCGAGTTCACCAATGAGTTTTTTTTGCTTTTAAAACAGTTCTACATAGCCATATAAAATTATTATTCTGCTTTACCTATAAAATATCTGATTGCGATTACAGATAATTTTTACAAATTGTTTATAATTACTAAAGCATTACTATTGACATAAATACAAAATTACAACTTTTAGATTTTCCATTCAAATTTAAGAAAATATCAATTCTAAAAATTGGAATTCAGATTTCCAATTGAAAGTTAGAAAATATCAATTGAATTTTAGAAAATCATATTAAAACTTTGGAAATAATAAGTTTTATAAGACATTAATTGAATTTTTAAAATATAAATTTTATTCTTTAAACACAAATTGAAATTCAGAAAACACCAAATATGTTTAAAATAAAAAATCTACTGAATTTAAAAAAAAATATTGCGATTGAGGAGACATTAATATCATTTCAGGATAAGAAAATATTAATTTAAATTCTATGAAGTTTAGAAAACCTCAAATGACAAAAAAGCGCAATTTGATGAGAATGTTATTAATATATTATTTTTCACAATTTTTTTGAGTGAAAATTTTAAGATTTTCAGAATATAAAGATAACAAATTATTTTATTTAAAATTTTTGGGACATTTGGTTTTTTGCGTTTGTCATCCCAAATTTGAACCAGTGTTCATGATGACTTCAAAATTTGACTTCATGGTAGGCAAGGTAAAACCCAAAACACAGAAGTTCGATAATAATTCACAGGTAGTAGTATTTGGAGTCAATAAATTAAAATATATTTTATTAACTGGGTTAGATTTTGTATTGTATTGTGTTAATAGTGAAAACTCCCTTTAAGTATGTAAAAAAAAATATTTTCCAAATATGGTAATATTTTAACAAAAAAAAAAATTGTGAGAGCTTTTTTTTTGGCTATTATTTTGTTACTCGATCCGATCTGTACGGCCGCAATAAAGAATTATTTGGTCAGTTAAAAGAAACTATACAGCCATCTCCAATTAGCACAATTTAATGCGTATAGCTACCCTACACAACCATTACCTTCGCAATGGAGGTTAGGGCCAGCTATTTAATTTGCAAAAACTTAAACTAAATTAATTAATTAATTATTTCATATAACCGGAAACGCATGCATATAGGTATATAACCTAGCAACCCCGATGACCAAATAGCAAACACCGAAACGTGTTTTCTTTTATCCGAGATAATAGAAAAGACGAAAACGATCTTTCCTCGATGGAGCGCGAATTACTTATGTGAGAGGGCTTTATAGACCAACTCTCGAAATATACAAAAATCATCTGTTAAGCGGATTAACCCAAAGAATTTGCAGAATTAATTTGGTATTAAATTTAACAAATTGTTTACTTTTTCAAATATTTTGTTTACATTTATAACCAATGCCGAGATGGAGGGTATCAAAGAGACGGCACAGCCGAACTTAACACTCTTACTTGTTTTTATTATTTTCTATAAAAATAAAAAGTCTTATTTTCGATCTTTATCATTTTAATGATTGAGTTTGAAATTATTCAGGCTCAAGATCAAATGTGTTGACTTTAAATAAAGCAAAAATATTGGCATATTTGCTTCAAAAAATTGGTCTATATTCTGCATGACAGCTTATACAGCTGTTCCGGAAAGAGTCGCCAACACTCGTCAGTAACCAAAATTTTAATTTAATTTTTTGGTTAAAGAACATAGTAATGAATATTTTGTGGAGTTAAATTGTTTTACGTTACAAATTTTTGTTTTGTAATAAATAAAACATACAAATTTTTAAATTTAAAAATTTCCAATTTGACCGTCCAATTCGTTAGAAATATATTTTGTTAAAAGGTGCAATTTGCCAGCACAAATGCTTTAAGGGCACTACACTTGTCAAATTCACCATCAAACATTATGGTGGTATTAGTGAAAATTTGTTTGTATGTGTGAAATGACGATGCTTGATGGAAAATCAAAAAATTTAGATTTTGTCGGTGACACACATACAATCATATATTTATTCACTAATACCACCATAACGCTTGATGTGAATTAGACCTTTTCACAAACCACTGTAAGACGTATACGTAATACTTTAAAAAGTTACACATACGTCTATCTGAAAGTTTAACTATATTAACGTACTAAAATTACTAATTTTTGTTCATTTCATCATATTGTAATGATACAATAAATTAATCCAATACATTTGAAATTTAAATCGTCAATAAAACTGTTTACAGTAATGTTAATCTTTACTCGTAGGATTATGACTGTGACTGCTCTCCGATATTCTTCTTAGTCTACAATATGATTTGTGATAAAAATTTCTAGATATTTCACCAAAACCACAGAACCATGAATTACAACAGGGAACAGTAAACTCACCCATTATTCTTTTATATTTAATCTACTTAGTAAAATAGAAAATATCAAATTTGCAGATGATATAATTATATATCACTCTGATATAACGAACATGGCAATTAATGCACGAAAATGTGATACAATACGTTTTAGGCCTCCAGTTTACAAATGTCATAGTAATGTAATGAAAAACTGAAAAGAATTCGGAATAAAATCTTATTTGTCAAATACAGCCATTCCAAACAAAAAGGTTGTTATATATTAAGGTATTTATCTAGATACAATTTTATATATAAAAAATCATGTTAAATAAATAATTAATAAAGCTAGGAAAGCGTTTTGATGTGTAAACATAAACAGGAGGGTAAAAATCTATTTAACAATACAATCACAAAAACAGTGTTAGACAAAAACAGTGTGAGGTATGAATGTATTGGTTCATAGATTATTGCAGCTAATTCAACAACCCTCAAGTATAACAACGTTAAAAATTTCACAATATAAACGTATAACATATAATTCAACAGCCCCACAAGTATAACACAATCACAAATATAACAATATACAAGTATAACGCCTAATTAATCTAGGCTAAATGTATGAACACTCTAAATTGAAAGAAATATACTGAAAGCTTAAGCACTTCCATTTAAAAAAATTTAGATGTTATTAGATGTTTACACATCTTCCCTGTGATCGGACTCACATAGTTTTTTTTTATATTTATTTATAAATCATTATTTTACGCAAGGTTCATAAAAGAAAGGTGTCAAAATTATTATCCACCAATCCTTAATTAGACCAATTATAACATAATATTTCATTGTCGAACATGGAAAAGATTTGGGTTTTCGAAGGGAAATGTTTAAGGGCTTGCAACGCCTTATATAGATCTCAAGAAAGCAATTTTGTTAAGTATGTATCAAACAACATATTATACAACATATCAAACATTATACGCATAGATAATCTATAATATTAATAGGCAAGGCGATTGGTAATGACCCTTTCTAGGCTTTTAGTTATCAACCGATTTTAATATACCTCTTGAAAGCTATTTCTTTGCAGATGTTCACCATCTTTACAGATGTGCACCATCTGTTACAATTTTCTGAGTAAAAGTCATATAAAATTCCTACTAACACATACATCTATATATATAAAACAGGATGTGTCGATTTTGATGAAATTTTCAGGGAATCTTCAGGTGGGTGACACTGTGAAGTCTGATTTTTGATTTTCGGAGGGGCGTAGCAAAATCCAATTTTCATTGTACCACATCAGCTCTGCGGCTGATAATGCGATCTTCAAAAACAGGGCGCAAAACATCGAGTGTAGCTTCGGCTGTGTGGCACGTAGCGCCGTCCTATTGAAACCAAATGTTGCCAATATCCTCCTCTTCAATTTTTGTGAACAAAAATTCGTTCAACATGGCCCGATAACGATCGCCATTGATGTAACGGCCACTCCTTGCTCATTTTCGAAGAAAAATGGCCCAATTATGCCTCTGGACCAAAATCCGCACAAAACAGTGACTCGTTTTGGGTGTATCGGCTTTTCAATGTATGCGTGCGGGTTTTCTGTGTCCCAAATGCGACAATTTTGCTTGTTTACATGCCCGCCAAGATCAAAATGAGCTTTATCTGAAAAGATGATTTTTTTTTTGGCAAAATCGGCATCTTCTGTAAGTCGATCGCAGGCCCACTTAGCGAAACGAAAACGCATTGGATGGTCAGTTGGCTTCAACTCGTGAACCAATTGGACTTTGTATGGCGTCTTACCAAGGTCTTTATGCAAAATTCGTCTCAATGATGCCTCCGAAATGTTCAATTCTTGAGAACGACGGTGAATTGATGTTGATAGCGCTTCACGCACACTTTCTGCCACAGTAGCAATATTGTCGGGTGTACGCACTGTTTTTGGCTTTTCACGCTTTGGTTTATCGATGAGGGTGCCAGTTTCTTTCACTTTATTCACAAGATAACGAACATACGAAGCTGACGGTGCTTCTCTTCTTCCAAAATCCGTACGCAATTTTCGCACACATTCTGCAACATTACCATGATTTTCAAAGTAATGTCGCAATATTTCCGAGCGTTGTTCGAGCGTATGCACAACCGTTTTGTTCAGAGGAAGGATAAAACTAATTATCTGTCAAAGTGTTACCATTCACGAAATAAGCACTAGTTGAAAAAAAAAAAACGTTAGATGGCGGACCCTTTATATTTATTTTTTTTGCTTTTTTCATTTTATTTTATTTTTTTTTGAAAGCCGTTGTCATGTTTTTCATAACGAGATATCAAACTCTTAAATCAGTTATGTAGTTCCGAAGATATTTACAAAAAACCTATGTTAATAATGATCCAATATCAAAATTTTAAAACTTTCGAAATGTTGCATTCAAAAATCCGAGTTTTCGGTTTATTTACAAAATATTTACATCATTCGGTAACACAAAATATTCCGCGCTTACTACGGTGCAACATTGTAAAATAATATATTATCAATCGATGATAAAGAACTTTGTGTACTCTTGCATTCAAGATACCTGCGTTATACAATTCCATGGTAAAACCTTTAAAAAAAATGCTTTGAATAACTCTCTGCATTCCACTTTCAATATAAAAAATAACGGTACATTCAAACAAAATTTGTTTTCAATTGCTCACTGACTGCATTTGATTTGTTTTGCGTTAATTGTTGTTTTGTGTTCATAAGTTAAAAACCTATAAGTGAAATCAATTTAGTAAATAACAAGTGTTTTGCAATTTGCAATAATAAAATAAGTTTACAAATTATTTTTAATGGCAATTCATTTAACAGGTAATATGATTACTGTGGTTCCAACAACCACATATTTTTGGAACCGAGTCGAGAAATTCACGCTATCGACGAACATGCGTGTGCATTTGTTGCAAGACCCGTCTGCCCAAACATTCTCCAAACAACTTTTGGACATCGGAAATGGAAAAATTCCAATTGATCGCGCCACGAACGAGATTTCGTTCCCGCCTAACTTCTGTCAAATGCAAATGAATATTCAAGCCGTTGTCGATAAGGTATTCCCAAGTCTAACAATCTCCTACAAAAATCCGGATTGGCTGTGCGAACGTGCAATTCTGGCACCAAAAAATGATGATGTCAACAAGCTCAATGAGCAAATTTAATTGAAACTGCCCGGCGAAATAATCAAATACAAATCGATCGACACAGTAATGGATGAAGAACAAGCTGTCAATTATTCCACTGAATTTTTGAATTCATTGGAACCACCTGGAATGCCACCGCATGTACTAACATTAAAGGTTGGATCACCGGTAATTCTTATTCGCAACTTAAACGCATCAAAGTGTTATACAACAGAACCAGATTTACCATCAAGAACCAAATTTAATCGAGGCAATAATCATCGGTGGCAGATTCAAAGGCGAAGACGTACTTATTCCACGAATTCCGATGATTTCCAACGATGATTCCCCGAGTTGGCACGCCAAAAAATGTATACGTTTTTACACCAAATAAAAAAACAAAAAACATTGTCTATCCGCTGGCCTTAAGATGAAGTAATAGATATAATTTCCAATTTGCCTTAAATACATGTGTTTCTTTTTTGATTGAGCCCATATCTACACCATATGTAAGTTATTCTGTGAAAAAACTTTATGATAGGTATTCCATGGATTTTTATTTAAAGGCCGTAAATTTCGTTAAAAGCTCTATTTAAATCGTGTGGTAATACAACACTAATGTTTGCTTAGGGCCAGCAACGCGGACCGGGTCAGCTAGTAAAGCATAAAACGCATAAAACTATACAATGATGTGTGTGTGTATTTATTAGATTTGTTAATATGTTTGCAAAATTTTAATATCAAAAGCCCTGTGATGAATTGTAAACTGGATACAATTGATTAGCATACATATTCAACTAATATTTATAATGAAATTAATGAATTTTATGTAAAAATTCACAATTTAATGAATTTTATTTAAATATTCATAAATTTTTTATACATCTAACTAATATAATAAAGAGGCAATGTGTTTTTGTGTGTTTGTAGGAGGTAATCTCCGTAACTACTCATCTTATATATTAAAAAATTTATGAATAAACTTTGCATTCAAGATTTTTTTCAATATTTTGCTTCTCTCAAACATCTATAACTAGAGTTCTAATTAACGTAGGCTGTTGACATAGGTCTAAGAACACGCAGTGGATCAAGCTCCTTCTTTTGAGCTATTAACTGCTTAAATTCGTTGGGTTTGAGGAAAGTTATGGCATTACTGTACGTTAACTTCTCTTTGCAAATTCGTTGGGTTTGAGGAAAGTCATGCGTGGACTATCAACTTTACTTTTACTGTACGTTAACTTCTCTTGGCATATCATGGCATTACTGTACGTGAACTTCTCTTGGCAAATTTTGGTATTATATTATACAAAAATTAATATAATATAATATAATATAATGCTGCGGAGCAGCAGGGGTCCTTTAGTCTAACTTTAAAAATGTTGGTTTCAGTATTTAGGCTATAATTTGTTTTCATATTTTTAGTGGGCGTGCCACCTCCCATATAAAGTGAATTTTTAATATCATTTATATTGATATAGAGAGCTTTGCAAATTTCTGTGATGTCAAAAAGTGGGCGTGATCGAAGCAATGGGGTTTGGCACCGCCCACACAAAGTAAATATATAATGTCATATAACTGGTGGACTATAAAGGGGAAAGCCTTGACACTTTGCACGAGCCTATCAGACATTAATATGAGTAGTCGGACAAAAAAATGAGTGTGGCACTCCCCATACAAATTAATTTTGAAAAGTCATATATCTGGAGTACTCTTAAGGTGGGATCCATATGATTTTGCGTGACTCCATAAGTTATAATTTAGTTCGCCAAAAATGGGTATGATCGGCACAGTGGGTGTAGCACCGCCCATACAAAGCAAATATATAATATCATATACTTGGTGTACCATAAAAGGGAAAGCCTCGACACTGCATGAGTCCATCAGATATTAATGTGAGTAGTCCGATAAAAATTGGGCGCGATGGGATTACTGGGCGTGGTACCTACTATACAAAAAAAATTTAAATATAACGAAAGCGACAGTCTTGAAACTTTTGACATGTACATTATCAATGTGAGTAATCGTTGAAAATATGGGCAGAATTGACAAATTCAAAAATAGCCAAATTCTAAAATCGCCAAAATCAAAAATCACCAAAACCGAAACATGCAAAAAAAAAACCGCCAAAAACAAAAATCTTCAAAATCAAAAATTGGCAAAATCAAAAATCGCAAAAAAATTCGGTAAAATGAAAAATTGCCAAATGATATTCTAAATTCAAGGCCAATAGTTAAGAGTTGCCAGATTTGATTTGGAAAAATCCATGTTCTTCTCATAGGCACCTAAAAAAAGAACAAAAAAATATTGTATATCCGCGGGTATTTAAATAAAAATAAAATATTTTAATTGCACAGTATAAATTTCGTAGGAAAAATTTATTATGAAAACATACATGTCAATAAGTCTCGGAAAGTCATAGCGCAATACGACAGGGCATACTAGTATAGATTAAAAGAACATTGAAAGATAAAATTTAAAGAAAAAATAAAATTTCCCAGAATTTGCCCTCGTATTTCGAGTGATGGGCTCTGCTAGTGTTATTAAAAATATAATTAGAAAAAATATTTTAAGATGTATGTACACTATAATAATTTAATAATGGCACCGTATTACACAAATAAAGAATGTATAAAGAAAGCATTGCAGAATGAATTTGTACCATATTTATACCTCGATAAAATAAATAAGATACAAAACGAAAATGGTTAACCAAATTTTTATCATAACTGTAGAAGATCAAATATCAAGGCAGTTAACTATAATGAGGCAATTAATACTTCGAATATTAGATATGATACTAGCATTGCAAACAAAGATTTTTGTAGATCACAAAAATCGAAAACGAAAAAATTTTGGTGGATAACTTAGGACTCAGTTATACTTTTTTTTTTTTTTTACTCCCTTCATATTAACTCGTAGTGCCTGCTTGTCTATCGACAAAAAAAATTTTTTTTTCAGTCAATCAATTATTTAATTACATGATGGTAAATTAATTTTGTAGCAGGCGTAATTATATGGGGGATTTCATGTCAAGTGCACCAACTTTTGAAACCGATGTCTTCCGATCGTGATGAAATTTGCACCAAGATTAGTCCTATTGGACTAACCTTAGTTTAGACACAATTTTTCAACAAGATCGGTCCAGATCTCTCTGAGTTAGAGGGGATCAAAATTTGACATTTTGGCCAAACAGGTGTTTTTTTCTCATCCATGTAACTTATTACCTATTGTTCTATTTCTTCAATATTTCGGAAAAAATACTTTAAGAAAAAAAAATTTGTAGACTTTTTTTTTGCTAAATTAAAACATTTTTTGCCTTTTTTTTCAAAAAGGGCATTTTTTTTTTTTCATAAGATAGCTTTGGATTTTCCTTTAAGAGCTTTTTGGTTGCTTAGTGGGATAGGAGTGGGATATCTATCAAAATAAATGTTTTGTAACTCAAGACAACGGTCTTTCAATTTTTCACAAATGCACTATTTTGAATTTTTTCCTATTTGTGTCTAAAACCTTACAAATAAAACTTATACTGAGAAACTAGACAAACTAAACTTTCCGAAGGTATGTAACATACCTAACTAAAATTTTATACCCTCGATCTGTAATACCTTTTTTTCTATAGAAATGTTGAAAAATTATTATTTTTTATTTATTTTTAATAATAATTAAATAAATGTATAATAATAATATTAAAAATAAAAAGATAAATAATTAATTAAAATTTAATCTTAATTGCATTAGATCCATTTATATCATAACTATTTTTATACTTAATTTATTGTAGCTGATGAAGTATTTAAGTCTTGTAAATTTTTAAATACCCAGTCTTTCATCCAGCATTTTTATCGCCTTTATTTACTGCGTTTTTTTGCCAATCCTTTCTTGGCGTTACTAGGCTCAGCTGTTGATTTCGCTGCTGGTTTATTGTTGGCTTTGGAAAGAAATCGCATTGAATAGAGGCAGAAAACTTTTTCAACTTGAGTCTTCCATCGACAAGCGGTATAAAAGCATGGTATTGAGCGGTGCCATCGATTGTTACCGCAGCATCGAATCTGCTCTTCAGTGTTTTTAATGTTTCCTGATGATCCTCTTTGCTACTAAAAACTATTTTAGTTTCTTTACAGTAATTCTTTGCCCAATGGAATAAAGCAGTCGCATCTAAAATGCGATCTTGATGAGAGCACTGGAGGCTATACTTCGCTGCATTTCTTTTAAGGTTTGCTCCAATACCATCACATGCTCCTTTACCATGAGCAGTAGGATGAAAATGCCACTCAGCTGGCATTCCAAAATCTTTTTCATGAGTCATAAGATTTGCGAAGCTACTTTTGTTTTTAAAATGTTGACGAGCTCCGTCCGAAACGTAGTATATCTTCTTTACTGTAAATTTAGATTTTAGATATTTTAGTATTATCTTCTGGTACTCATAAACTGCAACGGTATCATGTTTTAAATCGTCGGATATGATTGCCATACTTTTGCGTTCCAGTTTTTCATCTTTCATGCAGTAAATAACTACTGTGAATATAGTTGCTTGGTCGTTATTGAAGTGGAATGCTTGTATGGCATCCTGAAGAACATATTTATAGTTTTCTGCGAAATCATATGAAATAACGAATTCACCAGACTTCAAATGTATCTTCAAATCCTTGAAGAATGACCATTGCTCTTTGACTAAAAAGTCATGGTTTCTCAAGTTTAGCAATCCTGTACACATTTTTTTTTCACAAAATCATCCACATTTAAAATGATTGTTTTCAATGTGCATCTGTCAGTCTGAATCCAAGAATCAAATTTGACCTCCTTTATATATTCTCGATCTCAAGAGTTGATTAAATTTTCTTTGATGAATGTGGTTTTCCGGCAATTGGTACATTCACCTAAATGGCAAGAAGTTGTTGCATTAGGACACATAGTTAATTTAAGGCAATCGCGGCAATCGTGTTTTCCTTCAACATCAGTTTAACATTTTCATGGTAAATGCAAACGCATACTGTGTGAGTTCCGCTGCTTTTTGCCAAAACGCAATGTTTTGGCTTCATTTGGGTAAATTTCGTGAAGCCAATTTTAACATCCTCGTGTTCAGATTGAAATGTTGCAAATAACTCTTTCAGGTTACAGAGAACCATTCTCTTCTGTTTCATGTTATAAAGGTATGTTACATACCTTCGGAAAGGTTAATTTGTCTAGTTTCTCAGTATAAGTTTTATTTGTAAGGTTTTACACACAAATAGGAAAAAATTCAAAATAGTGCATTTGTGAAAAATTGGAAAACCGTTGTCTTGAGTTACAAAACATTTATTTTGATATATATCCCACTCCCATCCCACTAAGCGACCAAAAAGCTCTTAAAGGAAAAATCCTAAGCTTTCTTATGAAAAAGAAAAAATGCCCTTTTTGAAAAAAAAAGGCAAAAAATGCTTTAATTTAGCAAAAAAGAAAAAGTCTAAAATTTGTTTTTTTTTTTAAGTATTTTTTTTCCGAAATATTGAAGAAATAGCTATCTAATCTCTTTGGGAGAAAATTTTCTAAGAACAATAGGTAATAAGTTACATGGATGAGAAAAACAGAAAAACACCTGTTTGGCCAAAATGTCAAATTTTGATCCCCTCTAACTCAGAGAGATCTGGACCGATCTTATTGAAAAATTGTGTCTAAACTAACTACTATCCAATAGGACTAACCTTGTTGCAAATTTCATCCCGATCGGAAGACATCGGTTTCAAAGTTGGTGCTCTTGACATGAAACCCCCCATATATATTATTTAAAATATTTAAAAGAAAACATTATTATTACTTAATAGCTTAAATTCAACTTATATTTATTTTTTCTAACTCAATACCTTAGTGTTAAATGTCATTTTTTGTTTTACTTAATAATTTGAATTTAATGCATATGTATATTTGTATTAAGTACCTTAGTGTCTTCTGTCATTTATTTTTGTGTATTTAAAGAGCAAACAAAATACAATTTATTCATTCTTTTCTAATTAGTTGAATAATAAACAACTCAAAAATACAAAAAAAGCCTTTTTTTATAAAAGATAAAATAATAAAAAATAAATAAAATAAAAATTGATCGTTGGCGAATTGGAAGCTTTGACTGTCTGTTCTAGCCTCGATAGTATAATTTATTATAATAATAATAATTAGTGGACAGCTTGGATGGATTCGTCTGGCTTTATCCCTATTTATTTATTACCTATAAAGAGTCTCAAACCCTACAATTTACAAGTAAATGTAGTATAATAAAAACTTGATTCTTATGGGTTGGTTTTTACTTCTTTGACGATGTTTTTAGACAATTTTTTCATGACAATTAAGCTTTAAGCACGTCATTAAATCTTTATTTAAAAAAATACATATATATATCTTTATTATACTCGAGAGCTCATTTTTGGGAATTTGTATATAACAATTTAATAAAATTTTGTGAACTATTGTCTATTGTAGTTTAATTTTTTTTTAAATATTGTGAATAAATAAAAAAAAAAAAAAAAGCCCGACCAAATATACTGGCGGTGGCATTATTATGGACTAGGAATGGAGCCAGTTCATGTAGTAAAATATACTCTACTTGGTATTGGATACAGGTAAATTCTAAATGACATACTGAATCCAAACAAGGAGGAAAATATGACCCAAAACAGACCTCGAAAGTTGTTACAGAATGGTTACAACCTAATGCAGTTAGTGTTTTGGAATGACCAGTTTGTGCTTGGAATGCATCAAAAGTGTAGTTGATTCCATGCCTCGGTGTTGTGAATTGGTACTAAAAAAAATAATGGATACCCAACAAAATATTGAAACAAAAAATCGAGGGAAAATTTGTAATTATTGTATATTAAGGGTTTAAATAAAAATTAATATTTATTTTTTTTTTTTTTTTTTTCAAAAGTTAAGCTTATTTTGTTAATATTTTTAAATTTTTAAATATATAAAACATAAAATTTTTTAATTAATTAAAGAGTTTTTAAAAGTTTCCATTGTTTGGCACTCACTGTTATAGCCTCTGTACTCTGATGTGAATGGTATAAAAAGTCCCATAAAACCAGTACAATATGTACAATATATGATGATGATGATGATGATGATGATGATGACGATGTTATGAATGAGTTGTGGTTGTCATCTAGCCATTGAAGCAAGAAAATAATTTTCTATAATCACACATTAAAAAATATTACACGAACATCCACATGAAAATTCTACCTACGTATCTGAACATATGCATGAATGTATGCACGTCCACATTTATGCTGCAGTAAAATTATAAAATGCGGCAGTTTGTTATGTGCACTTGTGCAATAATCATATTATTCTATTCAATGTTAAGCCCAAGGTAAGAAAAGACTTGCCAAGATTTTTTTCCTTGTTTTTCACATACAGATGAGTTCACTTGTTTAATATTGAATATACTGTGCTGCTGCTGCTCAGGCAGTATGGATTATGATGTAGGCTATATCGATGTTGATAAGCATGATGACCTCTCAACAGACTAATTCTGAATGGTGGGTATATGATCTGGGGTATACAAATAAGGTGTGACTTGGTTGGGTTGAGTTGAGATCAATTCAACTTAGTTTTGTTTCAAATTCTCCGTTTCATTTTTTGTACAGGTAATATAAACAAATAAAATGTATTACTGAATATTTATGTACAATAATAACAAACAATTTGTACGTAAATATGGTTTAAAGATTGAAGGAAAATGTACATAAGTATCTATAATACGAGGGAGGTTCCAGAACAACCCATCCTGACGACAACTTGGTGAAAAGTTTTAAGGCGTAAAGTTTTTTAGTTTTTTGGAGTCATCAAAAAATAAACGACCTGAGCGCATTTGTAGATATAGAAAAAATTGCTAACGTTATGTAAATTAATATTTTCAATTGAAAGGCCTCAATCCAACCAATATTAAAGTCGAGCTATATTCTACTCTGAGGGAAACTGCTCAAAGAGAGGTAACGAGGAAGATGAGCTGCCACAACGAACCGTACTTTGGTCGACTAACTGAGGTGGTCACGCCAGAAACGGTTAAAAAAACCCACAAATAGTATTTGATGATGGTCGGCTGAAGGTGCGTGAATTGAAACGGTAGGCTATACATCGCATATTTACTGAAAATTTAGAGAAGGGAAAGCTCACAATAGAACAAAAAAGTCATCGTGGGATCTTTACGATATAGTGTTTGGCGATTCGTAACCATGGATGAGACATGGGTCCTTCACACTTGAGACCCAGGAACAGACAAATAAGTGGACTGAAATGGGGAATCGTGCCCATAGAAGGTGACGACAGTTTCAAATGCAGGCAAGTTCATGGCGTCTGTTTTGTAGGATAGTTTTTATGCCCTGTCGTGCTTTGCTACGGCTTACTGAAACTTATTGACTTGCATATTTTCATAATCAATTTTGGGTTTGGCACCTCCCACACAAAGTAAATTTTTAATATCATATACATATATTGAGTACTATGATAGGGAGAGCTTTGCAAATTTGTGTGAGGTCCCCTATTGTTAATATTAGTAGCTACGCCGGAAATGGGTGGGATCGGATAAGTGGGCGTGGTACCTCCCATACAAGTAATAGTTCAATATTATACATCTCGAGTACTATGATAGAGAGAGCTTTTCAAATTTTTCTGATGTCACCTATTATTAATGTGAGTATCGAATGCAAAATGGGCAGTATCGAACCAATAGGCGTGACACCTGCCATACAAAGTAAATATAAAATGCCATATATCTGGAGTACTGTAATAGTGAGAGTCTTGGGACTTTGTGTGATCCCATAAGTAATTCAATTGATTAGTTAGACAAAAAATGGCCGTGATCGGAGCAGTGGGCGTGGCACCGCCCATACAAAGTAAATATATGATATCATATAACTGGTGTGCTATAAAAGGGAAAGACTCGACATTTTGCATGAGTCCATCAGATATTAATGTGAGTAGTCCAATAAACATTGGGCGGGATGGGATTAGTGGGCGTGGCACCTCCTATGTAAAAAATATGAAGCACTACGAAAGCGACAGTCTTTTGACAAGTTCATTAGTTATCAATGTGATTTGTCGTGGAAAATATATCGCCAAATCAAAAATCGCCAAACTCAAAAATCGCGAATAATTAAAATCGCCCAAAAACAAAAATCTTCAAAATCAAAAATGGGCAAAATCAAAAATCGCTAAAAAGAAAAATTGCCAAATGATATTCTAAGTTCAAGGCCAATAGTTAAGTGTTGCCAGATCTAATATGGATAATCCATCTTCTTCTCATGGGCAGCTACATGTACCTGTTGTATCGAATGAAAAACAAAAAACATTGTATATCAGCATCAGCAAGCATTGAAATAAAGCGAAGCACACCGGGTTTCATCTAGTATTTTATATTTTTTTTAATTTAAATATTTTTCTAATATACAACGTTTTTGGTTTTAAATTATAAAAATTATCTAACCCATAAAACAAAGTTTTTATTAAAACTCTTTCTTTCCTTATGCATATGAGTTTTGAATATCTCCGTGACTGTGCGTGACTGTGTGTAACTATCTTAAAATTTTTCAAATTAAATCGAACAACGATTGGCCTTGAATTTGAAATTTCAATGGCAATTTTTAATTTTAGCGATTTTGATTTTGGCGATTTTTGATTTTGGTGATTTTTGATTTAGACGATTTTTGATTTCGAAGATTTTTGTTTTTCGCGATTTTTGAATTTGTTATTCCGCCCATATTTTCCACGACTACTCACATTATCAGGAAAGACTTGTGAGTGAAATATATTCCACATACGGCTAGTTCGATTGATAAACGAATTATCCCAAAGCGTTGTGCGATCAACTGGGCAATAGACTACAAACGGGTGTGATCTACTAGAAAAGCGAGTAAAGTGCACTGAAACTTGGGCACTTGAAATGAGTTCGCTAATCTCAGCAGAACATTTCCCATGGTAGTATCCATAGAACAGTGCTACACAACTCATATTCCGACGATGTTCCAATGAATCAATAGAGTTGCATACCCTACGGTCCAGTAGCTCCAAAATAAACTTTGAAGCTCCTGCCCATATATAGGAGTTGTATTCTATATTCGGTTCAATGTAAGTGGTATAGATTTTAAGGAGATCAGTGGCGCGATTCAGTAACTTATTTTAACGATAATCGAACCGTTAAAAAAAGAAGACAACAAAATTATCGATTTTGGTATTCAGTAAAATTTTTAAACGATATTCGCTATTGTTAAAATCAGCTATTATTGTTATTTAAACGACAACCATTTTCGTGTTGTTTATTCAATCGATAAAAGTTCAATTTTTAGGTTGAAATGTCGTCGTACATAAATAATAATCTAACCCATAAAAACAAAGTTTCTATTTTCTATCCCAGATCGATCGGATAAGGGGAAATGGGTTTTAAATCACTCCGTGACTGTGCGTGACTATGTCGAAGTTAATCTTTCTTTACAGCAAGTATATCGACCAAGTTTCAGATTGATTGGATGAGGGGAAATCCGTTTTAAATAAGGAAAGAAAGAGTTTTAATAAAAACTTTGTTTTTATGGGTTAGATTATTATTACATTTTTTCAATAACGTAACATATTCAGGGGTTATGATTAATATTTTTTAGTAGAGCAGAATATATGTATACGTATGAGTGATATTTTTAATCTTCTATAACGTCTGGACTCCAAAACGGCTGGGCCGATTTTGATGAAATTTTCAAGGAATCTTCAGAATATTCAGGTGGTTGACACTGTGAAGTCTGATTTTTGATTTTCTGTCTGTGGGCGGAGGTGCGTGGCAAAATCCAATTTTCATATTGTACCACCAATGACATATATATATATATATTTATTTTTTTTTTGCTTTTTTTATTTTATTTTACGAGTTTTCGGTTTATTTACAAAATATTTACATCATTCGATAACACAAAATATTCCGCGCTTACTAAGGTGCAACATTGTACAATAAGTTGAAAATAATATGTTATCAATCGATGATAAACAACTTTGTGTACTCTTGCATTTAAGATACCTGCGTTATACAATTCCATGGTAAAACCTTTAAAAAAAAATTCTTTGAATAACTCTCTGCATTCCACTTTCAATATAAAAAATAACGGTACATTCAAACAAAATTTGTTTTCAATTGCTCACTGACTGCATTTGATTTGTTTTGCGTTAATTGTTGTTTTGTGTTCATAAGTTAAAAACCTATAAGTGAAATCAATTTAGTAAATAACAAGTGTTTTGCAATTTGCAATAATAAAATAAGTTTACAAATTATTTTTAATGACAATTCATCTAACAGGTAATATGATTACTGTGGTTCCAATAACCACATATCTTTGGAACCGACTCGAGAAAATCACGCTATCGACGAACATGCGTGTGCATTTGTTGCAAGACCCGTCTGCCCAAACATTCTCCAAACAACTTTTGGACATCGGAAATGGAAAAATTCGAATTGATCGCGCCACGAACGAGATTTCGTTCCCGCCTAACTTCTGTCAAATGCAAATGAATATTCAAGCCGTTGTCGACAAGGTATTCCCAAGTCTAACAACCTCCTACATAAATCCGGATTGGCTGTGCGAACGTGCAATTTTGGCACCAAAAAATGATGATGTCAATAAGCTCAATGACTCAACTGCCCGGCGAAATAATCAAATACAAATCGATCGACACAGTAATGGATGAAGAACAAGCCGTCAATTATCCCACTGAATTTTTGAATTCATTGGAACAACCCGAAATGCCACCGCATGTACTAACATTAAAGGTTGGATCACCGGTGATTCTTATTCGCAACTTAAACGCACCAACGTGTTATACAACGGAACCAGATTGACCATCAAAAACTGTTCACCAAATTTAACCGAGGCAACAATCATCGGTGGCAGATTCAAAGGCGAAGACGTACTTATTCCACGAATTCCGATGATTTCCAACGATTTACCATTCCAATTCAAGCGGCTCCAATACCCTTTGCGTCTTGCCTTTGCTATTACCATCAACAAAGCACAAGGCCAATCATTGACTATTGCTGGCTTAATTTTGGAAAATTCATGTTTTTCACACGGCCAGTTGTATGTGGCTTGCTCCCGAGTTGGCACGCCAAAAAATTTATACGTTTTTACACCAAATAAAAAAACAAAAAACATTGTCTATCCGCTGGCCTTAAGATGAAGTAATAGATATAATTTCCAATTTGCCTTAAATAAATGTGTTTCTTTTTTGATTGAGCCCATATCTACACCATATGTAAGTTATTCTGTGAAAAAAACTTTATGATAGGTATTCCATGGATTTTTATTTAAAGGCCGTAAATTTCGTTAAAAGCTCTATTTAAATCGTGTGGTAATACAACACTAATGTTTGCTTAAGGCCAGCAACGCGGACCGGGTCAGTTAGTCTTCTATACATATAAAAATGGATGTATGTATGTTCTGTATGGACTCCAAAATAGATGGACTGATCTTGATGAAATTTTTAGGGAATCGTCAGAATAGCCTAGCGGGTGACACTGTGAAGTCTGATTTTTGATTTTTGGTGTGTGGGCAGAGAAGCATGGCAAAATTAACTTTTAATTTTATATCACTAATGGCAACTATATATATAAAAGTGGATGGACCGATTTTAATGAAATTTTCAAGAAATCTTCAGAATAGCCTGGCGGGTGACATTGTGAAGTCTGATATTTGATTTTTGCTCTGTGGTTGGAAGGGAACTACAGCTGCACTGTTGAATTTATTGATTCGTTTATATGATAACATCTTCACCATAGAAAACTCTGAAAACCCTATATAAATAATCTAACCCATAAAAACAAAGATTTTATTAAAATTCTTTCTTTCCTTATGCATATGAGTTTTGAATATCTCCATGACTGTGCAAGACTCTGTGTGACTATCTTAAAATTAATCTTTGGCCACAACAAGTCTACGGACAAGGAGTCGGATGAGGGGAAGTGAGGTATTAATTTCTCCGTGAATGTGCTTGACCATGCGTGACTGTGCGTGACTAAGTCAAAGTTAATCTTTTTTTACAGCAAGTGTATGGACTAAGTTTCAGATCGATAGGATGAGGGGAAAAAACATTTAGAGCACTCCGTGACTATGTGTGACTGTGCGTGACTACCCCAAAATTAATCAGTAGTCACAACAAGACTATGGACTATGTTTCAGATCAATTGGATAAGGGGGAATGGGATTGACCCACGACAGACAGACGGACAGGGAGTATGAGTTAAAAGAAAGAGTTTAAAAATAAAGAAATTAAACATAAAAATAAAATCATCCTGTCAAACACAAAGTGAATTGTTTTTTTCTCTCTATTCTTATTCGTATTTTTCACTTATTTTGACAGAGATGCCATTCGTTTACAATTTAAATAAATAAAGGGTCCGCCAAATAACTTTTTTTTTTGAAAATGCTAAAAAGAAAAAACTACTGAATATTATCTCAAATTTTTTTTTTTATTTGAAAGTACAATCCTTCGGGTTAATAATGGAAAATAATTTCATTCAAATGGCTGCCTCGGCTGGCCATGCAGTAGCCTACACGATCGGTCCAATTCTTTAGCACATTATTGATTGTGTGCAGCTGTATTTCACCAATGGCTTCACGAATATTGTCCTTTAAAGCGTCAATTGTCTCTGACTTGTTGGCGTAACACTTATCTTTGACGGCACCCCAAAAATAATAGTCCAACGGTGTCAAATCGCAGCTCCGAGGTGGCCAAACGACATCAGCTCTACGGCTGATAATGCGATCTTCAAAAACAGGGCGCAAATCATAGAGTGTAGCTTCGGCTGTGTGGCACGTAGTGCCGTCCTGTTGAAATCAAATGTTGCCAATATCCTCCTCTTCAATTTTTGTGAACAAAAATTCGTTCAACATGGCCCGATAACGATCGCCATTGACTGTAACGGCCACTCCTTGTTCATTTTCGAAGAAAAATGCCCCAATTATGCCTCTGGACCAAAATCCGCACAAAACAGTGACTCGTTTTGGGTGTATCGGTATTTATGTGTATTTGACGAAAATATTTTTTTTTATTTATATTCGCGAGCAATAAGCAGATAATTGCACCAGAGAGGTATCACAATGAATAATTTTGATCTCAGGAGCACTGAAGGGTAAAATAAATAAAAGCTAACCGAATTATTTTTCTTAAATTCTAAATAGTGGTTTCATCGAGTTTAATAGAAAAACTCGTTTTCGATCATTTTTATTTAAAAATATCTTAAAATCCAAAGCTGGCCTTGTCAAATAATGGGTTAGCGTTCTCGGATTTATCCCAAATTTTTGGAACGAAACTTCTACATATTTAGTTATTATATTTTAAGTGTCGCATCTAAAAATTGGACAGCACTTACAAAATATTTGAATTCTTTGAATAAATTGTCTTTTATTAGTTTGGGGTCATATGTGACCCCAATTCCAAAAGGGTTAATGGAGTCATATTATTTTTTTCCGAAACCCTAGGCCATTAAGATAAAATATAACGTTTAAAAGAGGAAAAATTATGAATTTTTGATACAAAGTATTTAGAAAGAGTACATTTACAGAATATTTCACAAAAATCCAATTTTTCTCGAAATCCGCAAAAATAAAATCCTTGTCAAAAAAGTTCTAGCGGAGGGATTTATTTAAAAAATCACACAGTTAATCTGCAACATGTATTTAATAAAACCTTAAAGTGATAGATTCATTTTTTTGAATTTTGTTAAAGAAAATTTTTTCAAACTTGAAAAAGGAGTTTTAAAAATTTTATCAAAAAAATTTCCAATTTTCGGTCTCTTTGCGCAATAGGTTAACAACGTGGCAATAAAACAATACTTCATATCTGAGTACTTATAAGTATAGAGACCAAAAAAGATTGATGGCTTTAATCAATTTCTCAAAGTTGAAAAAAATGCCATCAAATTTCATGACCTAGTTTTTTTTGGCTCAGAAGTGGTCTGGGGCATTTGCTATTTCTTGGCGAGGTTTCATACGATTTTGAAGTTTTATAGCCTTTTGAAGGGATAAGTTAATACTGATCCTGAATTGTATAACAGCATGTCGGAAAAATTAAACTATAGAACGAAATTTTCGTAAAATCTGAAAAAAAGTCATATTTTCCCCATATAAACACACTTGAAATTTTCAATCGCTTTGCGCCACGACTAAACGTTTTTTGATTGGCCCAAAACTTTGTATTTCTCAGTTTTTTTGCTATTCGCATATTTCTAGGAGGGTGAGGCCGATAGTTTGAACACTCTTTTTTCCCTCCATATAACGAAGGGCCACCCTAATGCCACATGTAATGAATACAACGTAAATATTTAAATTAAATTAAGTAAATTTCATTGTTCCGATCCCGCCCATTTTTTTTGTCGAACTACTCACATTAATAATAGATGACAAATTTTCAAAGCTCTTTCTGTCATAGTGTTCAGTATATATAATATTAAAAATTCACTTTGTATGGAAAGTGTTACGCCCACTAAAAATATTAAAAAATCTTTAGCTTATAGTTCCATCCAGTTACACAGTAAGACTCTATAAAAATTTCAGGATAATCGGTCCAATGGAAGATCGGTTCGCCGCAATTGGGGAAAAGTAAGTTGTGTTTCATCAAGATAATGCAGCAGTTCACACATCCACTATTTCCAAACTTGCAAAAATGGGCAGTGGTAAATAATTTCACAACAATTTTAAGGAGCTAGACAGTTCTAACTATACTTAGAAATAAAGAAAAATTTTCCTAAATTTGTTGTGTTTTCTTTGTCAGGTCGGGTTGTTCTGGGACCGCTCTCGTATAATAATACGAAGTATACCATCATGTCTATGTATGTCACTTGTTGGTACTGCTGGTGTTTAACAACAACACATTCTGGATGACGTAAGCATAATAAAGTGTGAAATGCATCACAATAGGAGCTACAAAATGGAACGGCATCTATCACGCAATCTAACAAATAAATCAAAAACTGTTATATACGGAAATATTTTATACATATACACACACATACACACCCATATATGTAGTTATACACCTAACATTCTTTATTTAATCGCACTTGACCATTTTACGATTGTTTTTAAACTATTTCCGTAACTAAGATTCTAATTCTGGCTGTTTTAAGAGCTCAATAAAATATAACGGTAAATATATTAATGAAAAACTAGCAGAAATTTCATTTTTTCATTCATGAATAATTTTATAAGAGCCTAAAGGTATGCTAATCGATTTTAGCCACACACACAGCCTTGTATAATATTTTATTTTAAGCTTAAATATGTGTTTTATGATTGTGTTAGTAGCAACATTAAATGAATTTTACTAAAAAAAAGAAATGTACCAGATTGTGCACATCTGTAAATATGGTGAAAATCTGCAAAGAAATACCTTCCAAATGGTATATTTTTTCTCAAAATCGGGTTTTAATTGAAAGTATAAAATATGTCACAAGAAATCGTCTTGCCTATTAATATTATAGATATTTTAGTATTGTGTCTTATCTTAATCTTTGGTCTAATTTTTATGTCTTGTAAAATTCAAGTTGTTTTTATTTAATTGTATCGGTATTCAAAATATTTTGTGAGTATATTTTCGACATTATGGAGTTGTATTTTAACGACGACTGCACTAATTATTTTTTGAGTTGTTCAATCGACGCTGGGTGATTAGAGTACCACTCATCCTTAACAGCACTCCCCAGTGAACATCGTCAAATCGGCTAATAACGTGATTTTCGAAATTGCCAAGGCGCGCCATCCTATTGAAAACATATGTTGTCCAGATTCATAATTTCGAAAAGGGGGCGCCACTGTCCACTGTAACGCCTTGCCTTCTGCATCTTCGAAGAATAATAGTCCAATGATACCCCCGGTCCAAAAACCACAACAAAAAGTGCATTATTTAGGTTTGGCTTTTCAGCAGTCATGCGCATAGAAAATGGATTTGTTGCGGCAACTGAATTTGTTGCCAACCGAATTTTGATAGTACAACGAACTATCACATTATTCTGTAGTGATTACTAAATAATATTATCGAAATTAACGTACGAAGTTTAGGGTAAATTTAGTTCATACAATGGAAGATTTTCTTTACTGGTGGTTACAGCCATTTATTGGGGTAGCCCAATGTATAACTATAGTAATTATAACCACACTTTAAAATACTTTTATATAAAATTTATTCCTTTTATAGCTATAAATTAAGGATTAATACGTGTGTATGTATGTATGCGTTAGAGTTGGAGACGATAGGAGAAGAAAAATTATGTTTTAGGAAATATGAGAAACCTTAGAAAATGATCTTAGTACGAAAATGCCGAATGATTTTTTATAGATGTAGAAGTATCTAATTAAACTTTCATCATCACTAAAACCACTAAAACACGTGCGCCACAACAATTTGATCAACCTTCAAGATTGTGTTGCCAACACTAACAGCATATTTCATAGTCCAGTATTTTGATTGAAAGTGAACGAACACCTTAATGGTGGTGACATCAATAGTTTTGAGCTTTTCAGCTTCAATATTTGGACCAATATTTTTACCAGACCCTCTATATGAGCGAAATATATCTGGTTGGCTATTTCAGTACTACTGACACCCGAATTGTCAGCTAAAGTTTTAAAGTGTCAGGTATCGGCAAAAGCAGCAATTTCTATCGCCAATTCAACTTCAGTAGCATCAGCTACATCCGTATAACGGACGTCACGTGACAAACCTTTGAAGTCATTGACAGCGTCATCGTTCAACATCGTTCAATTAATTATCGGTGGCATCGCGGCCATTAAGTAATATTTGTTAAGGAAATGTAAAATTATATCTCAAACTTTGCCACCGTCAAACAAAACTTTAGCGCCATTTTGACAGCAAATTCTCCTCAACAGTCGAGAAATTTATTAATTCATCAGCGGATTCAATCAAGATGTTACCCTTTGTCTCCATTTAAGGTTTGATTACCTCTCGTGGGATAGAGTACTTGACAGACTACGGACAGTAGGTTGTAGGGAGCTTTCCTTATGGAGGAGCTACTTTAGTGGTAGGAAAGTTTTTGCGGTAGGAGCTAGTGACACTGTTTGAAGGGAGGTTGTTAGGGGCTGCCCGCAAGGGTCCATCTGCGGTCCATTTATATGGAATCTAATGATGGATCCCTTGTTAAAGTCCCTAAGAGCATCCCACCAACTCTGTGCTTACGCGGCTGACTTGCTCATTTTAATCGAAGGTCAGTCTCGTGCTGAACTGGAGAGGAACGGTGAGGGGGCCATGCGTGAAGTCAATGAGTGGGGAAACAGTGTTGGAGTTGAAGTATCACGAGAAAAGACAGTGATGATGCTGCTTAAGGGCAGCTTATCGCAGGCGCGACCAGCGGTAATTCGGACAGGAGACGTAAGCTACAGATATGTGACTGAGGTCAAGTATTTAGGTACCCACGTTAGTGAGAGGATGAATTTCTTAGCTCATTTCTCTGCCGTAAGAGAAAAGTTGACGGTTGTTGTGGGAGGTATCAGACGCATCCTTAGGAATGACTGGGGTCTTAGCAGGAGAGCTGTCCGTGCCATATATAGTGATCTGTTCGTTGCCTGCGCAACGTTCAGCTCGTCTGTATGGTACGGCACCGCTCTGTCTGCTATGGGCAAGAAACGAATCTTGTCTTGTCAGAGAGTTGCAATGCTGGCTTGCATGCCAGTTTGTCACACAGTTTCGACAGATGCTCTTCAAGTTCTGTTAGGTGCACCTCCCCTTGACTTGGAGGTGATACGACGTGGTATTGTTGACAAGGTTAAGAAGGGACTGCCACTATCAGGGCATGACTGGTTAACTTCGACTGAAATCGCTGATTTAGACTTGAGGCAGGTGAAACTCTTGCTGGACGAGCATCTTATTACAAGATGGCATTCACGTTGGATGGATAGTAACAAGGGGCGAACAACCTACGAATTCATAAAGGACGTGACATTCGTTAGAGACCGCCCGGACTTCGGCTTCGGCTTGAGTCTGACTGGGCATGGATCCTTGAATGCTTTTCTGCATAAGAGGGGTCTGGCCGATACGCCGGACTGTAGGTGTGGGCAAGGGCCGGAGGACTGCGTACATGTTTTGATCGGGTGTTCACTTTATAGTGATATTAGGAGCTTAGTTAGTATGGGGATTTTTGAAACAGAGGTAGGATGGGATTTTAATAGGGCATTAGAGGACGGGCGGACTGCTAGAAATTTAGGTGAATACGTAAGGGGCGTATTCAATCGCAGGAGAACCGGACGTTAGTGGAGGTGGTTTCTGATGCGGGCATCCGTGGTTGTGCTTAACTGCCAATGGGTGGTCGCTCCAGTAGTGCATATCGTCGTGCCTGGATTTTGGATATGAGTATTACTGTTGGCGGGGGCTGATACATCAGTATCTGTCCCTCCACAACGGTGCACCGTCTTCGGCTCTCTTTCTACTGATTGCTGTTGTTGCTGCTACCAGTTGTTCCTGCTCATCTGTTCCTGTCGTTTTATGTGTTGTCTGTCGAGCTTCCGCAAGGGAGCTATGTTTATTGTTGTCCTTTTGTGTGCTGCTGCTGAGGAGGCACATGCTCCTTCAGAATGCGGCTGTTCAGTGGTGTGTTGTGTCCTTGTCTTTTTATTGTCTATATGTTTGTCGTCTAGGGCCACCAGTCCCGAACTGGTTTAGTAGCTTCGGCTACGAAGCCTGACCGGAGGCTTTATTCTGGTACCACGGGTTTCAGGAGCCCCTGGAACTTAGTTCCAGCCTGACAGTGGTGCGGCCCCCTATGGGAGCATCGTGGTGGCTGTGGTTTAAACCCAAATCGCGGGGAGAGTGCAAGCTCGGTGTGGAGTTGCATTGCAACCGGTTGCCGTGACCCATAGATCGGTAGGAGTTTTAGATAGTACTCCGCTCCTCATCCAAGGGAGAGGTCATGCCCAAATGCATGCCTCAAATTGGTACTTGTGCTGCGAGGGCGCCGGTGGACGCATACTTTCCACCCGGTGTTAAGTGCACCGTGAGGTCAGGCCATCGTGGCAGGTACTCACGTCAATCTTGAACACGTCTGTTTCCATTTAAGTAATGTAATATCAAAGGGGCAGGAGAAGATAGCAATCTTAGCCTCTTCAGCTAAAGAATCATCACCTTCAACAAAAGATTTAATAACCATGTCATGCACTCTCAGACTTGGATGAGCCACTGCCCAAGATTTTGCATACGCGGATGTTGTCAACATTGAAGGTTACCTTATCTGGCGAGAGAGCAGCTTACCATCTTGGCCCCATTGTTTGGATATAATGGAGGCGGTAAAGCATTCCTTACTTGGGCAACATCAGTATAATCTTTAATTTATTGACAAACTAATTTTGGCAGAATGTCTAAAGCTGTTTCCAAAGCCTTCTCATAACCATCAGCTATATCCGAGGTAAAAAGTTTGTCGGCTTTCCCGAGCAGAGAACCGACAAATAGCACTACGAACTTGGCGCAGATTCAACTTTAGCATCTTGCCATGGCCATGAGCTTGGCAGCCGCATTATGAAGCATCACTGGTTAAAAATTACTTCTCCAGATGATTAATAATCATTTTGTTCATTCCATTTGGAAAGTTGGCCGAGCGCATGATTTTGGCAAGCTCACTGCAGCCAGTAATATTACGATAAACTGACTTTTATAAACCGCTATACATACATATTCTTGTCTACTTTTAACAATTAATTACCGAGAAAATGGAAATTTTCAACAAAACAACTTTTTTTATTATTCTTCTTTTATGTTTAATTTTTCAAAAATCACAAATAAATTAAATTATTCGGTTGGGCTTATTATTTCATTATATTTGTTGGTACCTACAATAGAATTAGATTCATGCAATTTAATTTCGGTTAAATCCACCAAACTTAGTTAAGTGATTGGTTTTCTTTTGTTATTACCAAATTAAATAATTCTAATTACTAATTTGTTTCTACTATATTTACCGATAATTTGTTACAATATTTGTAAATACATTTTCGGCTTAAAATATATTGTGCTTACAAAATTAGATGTTGTTATCACCAATATTTAAGAACGAGTCATGTTACCAGTATAACTAACAGGTTTAATTTAGTTCCCTTCATTAAATTAGCTTAATAATTTTCATGGAAATTTTTATTGGTAAATGGAACAAATTTTTCTATTGAGCTTACATAAATTTTCGTTATTATATGTTAGATAACGAAAAAAATCTATTGCATTTGAAAATATTTATGAATTAAAATAAAAATTATTATTACCCGATTAAATTTTACTGTTGCTAATGGAATTCCTAAAAAAATTTTTCTGTGTGTGTGTGGTTTTTCTGTGCTCCATATGTGACAACTTTGTTTGTTGACGTAACCATCGAGATGAAAATTAGTTTCATAAGAAAAGATGATTTTTCGGTAAAAATGCTCATTTTCTTCCAAGCGTTCCGTAGCCCAATTACTTTGTATGGCGTCATACCGATATAAAGGGTCCGCCATCTAACGTTTTTTTTTTTTCAACTAGTGCTTATTTCGTGAATGTTAACACTTAGCTCATGTCTGAATTGACAGATTATTAGTTTTATCCTTCCGCTGAACGAATATGGTTGTGTATACGCTTGAACAATGCTGGGAAATATTGCGACATTACTTTGAAAAACATGGTAATGTTGCAGAATGTGTGCGAATATTGCGTACGGATTTTGGAAGAAAAGCACCGTCAGCTTCGTATGTTCGTTATCTTGTGAAAAAAGTGAAAGAAACTGGCATCTTCATCGATAAACCAAAGCGTGAAAAGCCAAAAACAGTGCGTACACCCGAGAATATTGCTGCTGTGGCAGAATTGAACATTTCGGAGGCGTCATTGAGACGAATTTTGCATAAAGACCTTGGTATGACGCCATACAAAGTTTAATTGGTTCAGGAGTTGAAGCCAACTGACCATCCAATGCGTTTTCGCTTCGCTAAGTGGGCCTGCGATCGACTTACAGAAGATGCCGATTTTGCCAAAAAAATCATCTTTTCAGATGAAGCTCATTTTGATCTTGGCGGGTATGTAAAAAAGCAAAATTGTCACATTTGGGGCACAGAAAACCCGCACGCATACATTGAAAAGCCGATACACCCAAAACGAGTCACTGTTTGGTGCGGATTTTGGTCCAGAGGCATAATTGGGCCATTTTTCTTCGAAAATGAGCAAGGAGTGGCCGTTACAGTCAATGGCAATCGTTATCGGGCCATGTTGAACGAATTTTTGTTCACAAAAATTGAAGAGGAGGATATTGGCAACATTTGGTTTCAACAGGACGGCGCTACGTGCCACACAGCCGAAGCTACACTCGATGTTTTGCGCCCTGTTTTTGAAGATCGCATTATCAGCCGCAGAGCTGATGTCGTTTGGCCACCTCGGAGTTGCGATTTGACACCGTTAGACTATTATTTGTGGTGTGCCCTTAAAGATAAGTGTTACGCCAACAAGCCAGGGACAACTGACGCTTTAAAGGACAATATTCGTGAAGCCATTAGTGAAATACAGCTGCACACAATCGATAATGTGCTTAAAAATTGGACCGATCGTGTAGGCTACTGCATGGCCAGCCGAGGCAGCCATTTGAATGAAATTATTTTCCATTATTAACCGGAAGGATTGTGCTTTGAAATAAAAAAAGAAATTTGAGATAATATTCAGTAGTTTTTTTTTTATAGCATTTTCAAAAAAAAAAAAAAAAGTTATTTGGCGGACCCTTTATTTATGCATAATTCGCATCAATGAAGTGGGTAAAATGTTCAATTCCTGACAACGATGGCGAAATGAGATGCTTGGTTCTTCCACACTCTGGGCAACATCAGCAATGGTTTCGTTTGTACGCACTGTATGAGCGCGACAACTTGTGGTTGTATCCAATAACTTTCCAGTATATTGCCTGGAAAAACCTTCTTTTTTTTACCGAATTTTAAACGTAATTTTCTTGCACTTTCGGTAGAAGATTCCACTACTTTGGAAATAAATTTTTAATATTTCGCGACGTTGTTCAAGCATGGAACGACTCATTTCGTACATTGCATATATTTGACTAACTTCGTATCATAACACAGCTGACATTGGTGTTGCCATACTCAAAATAATCAATAATTCAAAATGCAAACAATAGGGCAACCACTCTGTGACATATATTTGCCTTACTTGATAATGTATATAGTACTTACCTTGTGCATTACTTTAAAACAATTGATAATCAATTTTTTGTGTACATACCAACATAATTCATGGGTTTCAAGGTCTCATAGCACCCCTGATAGGTGCCACGCCAACTGATCCTATCCATTTTTAATTCGACTACTTGCATTAAAAAATTATGGACGCACACAAAGTTTAAAGACTCATACAATACTACTACTTCAAATATATAATATAAAATAAGCATTTTGTACGGGAGGTTCATGCTCACTGCTCCGGTCTGCTCCAATTTTGTCAATCTCTTCACATTGGTATTTAAAGCACTTGTGCTTTGATAATACACCAAATATAGGATGATAAATATTTACTTTGTATGGTAGGAACCAAAAACAAAAATTTCCCTAATTCGCATTGTCTTCCCTTTCTGAGCTATATTTAAAGTTTGAAAACGCTAGCTCATTGTGAAGTTAGTTTAAAATCGACTGCAAACTTTGCAATACATAAAAACTACAACTGCTATTTAGAAAAGTATCCTTACTGTACATGTGTTTTGTATTTAGCTGGTTGGTTACTTGGTTGCTTGTTTAGTTGGCTGAATGTGTGTTTAGGTATCGCTTTTTTTTTGTTGATATGTACAAGTATAGCTACAAGAATGATTGCATAAATGTTGAATGGAAACAAAAACATACAGCTTTGCCTTGCACAGACAAGTGAGTTTTGAATGCCTGTTTGTATGAGTGTAACACCATTTTAATGAATTCAAAATTAAAATGTTACACTTCAGCTATATACGAGTACAATCTCCTCGAACAATGAATATAGTGTAGTACAAAGTTGCAGTTGGTAGGTACCGGTACAGATATGGTAGCAACAGTATTCAGTCATTATTCATCGCATGTTTTATAACATTGGCAACATCTTAAATAACAAAGTCATTGTTGTTGATTAAACAATGTATCTGCACGCTAGTCTTTGCATTTCATATTATGAATTTAGAGGAGAAGAAGTCATTTGTTGTACACTTGCAAGAAAAAGTAACGGTAAACTTGAAGTAAAAACTTTAAATATTTGATAAAATACTAGCAGAGCCCACCTCTCGAAATATTTTATAATTTTATAGGAGCCTAAAGGCATGCTAATCAATTTTAGCCAATTCACAATTCAACACATTTTTAATAAACACAGCATTGCTTAGTTTATTATTTGAAGCTTCCCTGCCGGCAACTCAACTAATTTTATCCACTTATATCTAACTATTACGCAACTAGTGGTGGTTGATACTTGGATTACTTCCAATGAAGCAAACTGTTTATTTTAATACAGTCGAATCCGCTTAATTGCAAACCTTTTAATTGAAAACTCCGGTTAATTGAAAGAAAATGTTTGAACCTAATAATTCTTTAAATTTTTGACACATTTTACACCGCTTGATTGAAACTCCGCTTAAACGAAAAATCGGTTAATTGAAAACAAAACTACTTCCAAAAAGTCATATTTCTTTGAAATCAACTCCGCTTAATTAACAAAATATAATGATTATGAAAAAACTATGCGTTGCGTTTTGGCAACGTTAGTTTTACGTTTGACTTATTTCACACTTAAACGAGCTGAAATTCAACGCCTACAAATATTAATTTAGTGTCGGCCACGTATTCTGCGTGTCAAAAAAGAAAAAAAGCAGCTGTTAGTTGTTTAGAAAAAATTCACTGATATTTTGTGTGTGCATAAGAAACTAATTACAATTCTTTTTATGTTTGAAAAAAATGTCGACCAAAAAGGTAAACATCAAATTAAGTGAGTTTCTGTGAATTTTTTTTACATTGAATAAAGTTTTTTTTGGGATCAGCAAACAAGTACGTTTGCCTTACTTTTAAGAAAAATATAGAAATCTTAGAGAAATTAAAGTCTGGAATGACCAAAAAGGAAATTTATGATCAATACCAGTGTAGCAGCAACACTCTCTCGAATCTTAAAAGATAAGGAGAGCATTACCGGTATTGCTCATCAAAACAAAAATATTTAAAAAACGAATGAGAAAGAGTTGTAACAAAGAAGTTGAAAATGCTCTTCTTGTGCGGTTTAATCAAATGCGATCAAAACAAGCCACATTAACTGGACCTCTATTACTGGAAAAGTCTGTTTTTTTTTTTTTTGCCGAAAAGCTCAATGCTGACTTTGTACCAAAAAATGGGTGGCTGGAAAGGTGGAAGAAGAGGGAGAATATCCAATTTAAAAATGTGCACGGTGAAAAAAGTTCTCCCAATACGGAGTCAGCAAATGATTGGCCGCAAAATATCTTACCTGCCTACCTTGAAGAATACCCAGCAGATGCAATATACAACGTCGATGAGTCAGCTTTATTTTCTAAAGCATTGCCTTCCGGAACATTGGCTAATAAATCAGAAAAAATTTCTGGAAAAAACTCGCCAAAGATCGAATTACGCTACTGTTTGTTACAAACTCCACTGGTACTGACAAGCTCATTTACTCAATAGGGAAATCTAAAACTCCACGCTGTTTTAAAAAATCGATCCCAATTCCTGTGAAATATTTTGCTAACGCCAAAGCATGGATGACTTCCGATATATGGACCAAAATAATGGAGGAGCTGGGCTCCAAGTTTAAAGCTATTGGGAAGAAAGTGCTCCTTTTTGTGGAATGCAGCCTGTCATAAAGTAGCTGATGGTAATATTTTGGAGAATTTAAAGTTTGTATTTTTGGATCATTCGATCTTTTAAATGTCAATACCGGAAGAGCATTGGGCAAAACAACTTATGCATTTAGAATGTGGAGATTCTTGGGAACAATTTGCAAAAAAAAATTGATTTGCTGGAGGCGCTGAAGTTGGTGAAATTGGCATGGGATAATGTGACGGCAGAAACTATTTCCAACTGTTTCAAAAAAGCTGGATTTATTCCTGGTATTGAAATAAATACGGCTGATGAAATAGATGCACTTTATGAAGCTTTAGGAGAAGAAATTGACCAACTTATTGACATTGATGAAAACGTGGATTGCTTCGCAGAATTTACTGACGAGGACATTATTGAACAAGTGTCAAGCTTCCAAAATGTGGACGAAATAGAAGAAAGCAGTGACGAAGATATTATAAAGCCTGCAAAACCTACAATTAAAGAAGCTCTAGAGTCCATCAATAATTTAAAAGGTTATTTCATTAAAAATTCTAGTGCTTTAAGTAAATTACAAGACCTTGAAGAAATAATGTACAAAGCAAACCTAAAAAATTTAAACCAAACGAAAATTAAAGATTATTTTAGATTAAACATTTAATTTAAAAGAATGTATTTATAGTTAACAAATGTATTTATCATTTTTTGTTCTGAATTGAAAAAAATCCTTTTTGTTTTTATATGTTTAAGCTTTTAAAATAATGTGTAAAACACATTAAAAAAAACATATCAATGAAACGAAAAGACTAAACCTATAATTTTAATTAATGTATTTATAGTTTAGAAATACATATATATTTTTTTGTGATGAATTGAATAAAATTTTTTTTACGTTTTATAATTTTTAAATCAATAAACTGAATTTGATTTTCAATGTAAAGAGATTTATACATAAAGTAAAGCAATTTGAATTTCAGATCGCTTAATTGAAACACTTTTCAATTAACCGAACTTCGGTTAAATGAAACATATATCAATTATCCGGACTTCGCATTATTGAGAAACTCGGATAATTGAAACAAACTCACTGCATTTTGCCATTTTCAATTAAGCGGATTCGACTGTATTGCGATGTCCTAGGCGGTAGCCTATTCTCCGACTCTGCATGACTTTTAAACTAACTTAAAGTTAGCTAATTTATAGTTAGCTACAAACTAATTATATTTTATATATTATAGTTGGCTATAAGTTGACTTAATTAAAATCAAATAGTAGTTAGCTTATAATAGCCTTTACTTTAGTCAAAAGTAGAACCCCCAAAAGAAAATGAAATTTAATATTAAGTTTATCAATTTTTTTACTTTTTCATATATTTTGTTTACATTTGTTATAAATAATTAGTGAATATGTATAAACGTAAAACTAAGGTAGAGGATATCAGAGGTTCGGCATAGCCGAATTTAACGGTTTTATATTTTTAATGCATTCAGCATGGATATGCCGTTTTTTAATGACTCTTAGAGCATCTCTGGTGTCGTTTTCCACCTCATTAGAGTCAAGCGACCGACAGGCACCTGTTTAAAATATATATGTCCTATATTATGTGAAATCTGTATGTTTTTAGTATATAGGTTACCAGTTAAAGCTTTAAAGAAAACTTTGAAGTCCCTTAGTCTCTTCTTGCCATGGATTCCATCCATATTAATTTCTAGACAGATATTCATAGAAATTACATCCTTTTAACAATGACTTCATCATATTAACCTGTACAAAGCATTAAATCGTGGAGTTATTGAAATATATATTAATATATATATTAATGTCTATTAGTATATTATGGACGCATAAAATTTGTGAAATAAAATGTTAGGGAGGTATAAAATTTGTGAAATAAAATTTTGAAAACCTGCAGTTCATAATTGTCCTCACTAATTGTGTTGTTACTCCTTCGAATTTGTAAGTTTGAGTCTATGACAAGTTTAAGATTTTATCAAAATTCCTTACTTTTCAGCTGATTAGTTTTATACCCTCCACTCCAGTGTGCAGAGGGTATATATAAGTTTGTCATTCCGTTTGTAATAATTAGAAAAAAAATTTTGGACCCCATAAAATATATATATTTGTGAGCCTTATAACAACCAGAGTTGATATAGCGATGTCCGTCTGTCCGTCTGTGGAAATCACGATGACGGCATCAATCGGGTAGCTAGGGTGCTCGTTGATATAAAAAATGATTCACTAACATCCTGAAAAGTTTGCTATTTAAAATCGTCCAAATCGGTCGATTAAGACCCGAGATTTGAATGAAGAACTAAAAAAAATCTTGAAAAAATATAATTTTCTATGTTGTTCTTGTCACGATCACGCCCTCAATAGGACAGCTAAGGTGATTATTGTTAGTGAGAATGAATTACCAAATTCATAGAACGAATTCTATTTCAAAAATCAATTAAATCGGTGGACAGGTCCAGGGAAATCTCTGAAAAAGTAAAAAAAAAAAATGAAAAACATGACGTTTCTATATTGTTCTTGTTGTTATTCTAAATGTTGCATTGTTGTCATAGTTGGACTTGTTGTTTTTCTGGTCGTTGTGGTAATAATATAATAAAAACAAACCCTTTGTAAATTTTTTTATCAACTCTGGTAGAAAAAGTTAAAAGTTTCCATTGTTTGGCATCACTAAAAAAATTTGTTAGATCATTTCTGTCATTTCCACGAGCCTGCCTGCAAAATTTCAGATCGATTGGGTCATGGGAAAGTGATTAAAATCGATCCAAAATTTGTTCGACAAGCAGACACTACGAGTTAATATAAAGGGAGTAAAAATTCACCAACATCTAAAGCAAATAATGCTAAAATACCTAGTTGTTAATAAAAAAGAAAACAATGTAAATTTAGCAAAAAAAAAAAATTTACATATGTATTAATTTATTTAAAGAGAAAAACACAAAAATAACGTTTGATGTTGTATTTTTTGTGTGTAATATTTACATATACATACATACACATATTAAATAATACAAATAATATACATATTTTCTATACATGTATATCCATAATAACTGCATGTTAGAAATAAATCGGTATTTCTGCAATATTTTGTTGTGGGGAAAATACATTTCTTTTGCATTAACAGAGCGTCACTTCATTTTGATCAGCGTGACTATGCCGCAGTAGATGGCACCACAATTTTTGTTTGTTCTAATTAGCTTTGCAATAGTTATTTCTATTTTAACATGAATGTCAATATTTTCGACTAGATATCATACAGAACAATGTTAAGAGTATACACGGGCTGGTCTTTTATTTCATACGTTTTTCCATTATTCTTTTACAAATATGAACATAAGTTGGCATGTTAACTTTTTGTTGTCTTTATAAAATAGAGTTACCGAGTTCATCAATGACTTTTTTGCTTTCAAAACAGTTCTATGTAGTTATATAGAACTATTATTCTGCTTTACATACAAAATATCTGATTGCGATTACATCTAATTTTTAAAAATTGTTTATAATTACTAAAGCATTATTATTCACATAAATACAAAATTGCACTTTTTAAATTTTCCATTCAAATTTAAGAAAATATCAAGTCTAAAAACTGGAATTAAAATTTCCAATTATAAATTAGAAAATATTAATTGAATTTCAGAAAATCATTTCAAAACGTCGCACAGTGGACCATTTGACGAGATGGCGGTCAAAAATCTATAACTTTTGATTGGATTGGAATTTTGATATGCGGTTTTTTTTGTTTGGTAGGTAAGACTTTAGCCTTTAAATTTAGCTATAAAACGTAATTCTCGACCGAAAATAAAAAAGTTACGGAGGGTTTAAAATACATTTTCATTTGTAGTTGAATTTTAGTCTTATTTTTTCAGTTAATTTTACAACTAATACTTTTTAAAAATTTTTTAAGTTAATTTTTTCAGAAAATGACAAACTTTGGCCCCCGTAAACTTTTTAGTCCTCATGTGCACAAGGGCCAAAGGTTGTTTTTGTTTTTTTGAAAGATCCCGAGTTAAAATATAATTTATTAAGCAGCGAACGTAAAAGTTACCTTATATTGGTTCAAGATAGAGAAGTTTCAATGAAAAACTCGTATGTTTTTGCTTTAGTTAAATTTTTTTTTATTGTCTTTTTAAATATTTCTATATCAATTTTTATGATAAATTTATGAAATATAACAATTTTTATTGTAAATTTACAAAATATATAAATTTTAAAATCAAGAAAATTTTTTAACTTTATAAAAAAAAGTGTAACTTATTGTTAGTGTAATGAAAAAGTACTTTAAATCAACCAATTTTAGTAAAAATTTCTTCTAAATAGTCTTGATTTTCATCTTCTAGAAGTTGTTTAGATTCTTTGTCTAATTCAATAGAGTTAGTTTTTTTTACCATTTACCTGTTATTTAAATTGTTTCCCATTTTGTCAGGTATTTAAACTATATAACTCTAATTCAGACTATTAATGTTTTTGAAAGATACCTAATGTAAATGTACCTGTAACAATTAAGCGCGTTATATCTCAACCCTTTTTTATAAGTATATAACAACTCCTGACAACTCTACCGACATGCAAAAAAATACACCGCGGTGCACCGGTACGACTAACTTTTGTATTCATAACACTCAGACGGACGGACGGGCATCGTTTAATCGACTCAGAAAGTGTTTTTGAGTCGATCCGTATAATAAAAGAGGATAAAGGTCCAATATTTTTGGCAGTTACTAACATCACCTCAAACTTAATATATCCTAACCACATAGTGGACAACTTTTGTATTCATAAATTTTGCAGAAAAGATCTAACCTTGGGTCAGAAAAATTGTTCTGGTGCACACGGGCGGAAACTGGCGGATATATAATGGGGTATAGGAGTATAGGGGAGGGTTCGGACTATTGAAGAGTGCAAAATTTTTTCTGACTGCTTTTGACTGGCAGGAGTTATGCTCTATTAAGTAGGAGATTTTCGGAAAATTTGGACCTTTTTTAAAATTTTTTTTTTTTTAATTTCGGAATGACTCAGTGATTTTACATTTTTAACATTAATAGTATGGGAGACACGAAATTATACAAAATTTATTTCACTTCAAAATCTTTTAAATCAAAAAAGTTACAGTCATTCAAAAATAAAAATTTACAAAGAAATTTTTAATTTTAGCAAAATACTGAGAAAGCCCATTTTCGAAGATCCTGTTCGCTGTGATATAGTTGAGATAGAGTCGCAATATTTTGGCTCCCGAGCTTTACTAGTAGTTGCTTTCAAATTAATGACATAACTTTAAAATCGGTAACAAAAAAAAAAAATGATTTTTGGCCGCCTTCTCACAATATGGTCCACTGTGAGTCGAAAATAATAATTTTAAATTTAGAAGACATCAATTGCATTTTTAATATATAAATTTTATTCGTTAAACACAAATTGATTTCAAAAAAAAAAAAAAAAACACCAAATATGTTTACATTTAAAAATGTTTACATTTAAAGAAATATTGCCATTCAGGAGATATTAATAACTTTTCAGTACCGCGATTCAATAACTTCTTTAACGATAGTCGAATCGTTAAAAAAAGAAAATTGCAAAATTATCAGTAAAATTTTTAAAGGATATTCGCTATTGTTAAAGTCAGCTGTTGTTGTTATCTAAACGACAACCATTTTTGTGTTGTTTATTCAATCGATAAAAACTTAAATTTTTAGGTTGAAATGTCGTCATACATAAATAAAAATCATAAAATAGTGAAAATATTTTGCTTTTGTGAAAAAAACTTTTTTATATAAATAAAAAAATTAAATAGCATATTCAATTCATTATTTCATTTTCAAATAAATAAACAGAAATATTTATAAAAAAAAAAGATATTAAACATAAACATAAAATCATTCTGTCAAACACGAAGTAATTTGTTTTTTTCTATTCTTCTTTGTGTTTTTCGCTTATTTTGACAGAGATGCCACTCGTTTACAATTTAAATAAATAGAAAAATAGATTTGTCGACTGTCGTTAAGATGTATGTACTTAGTGAATCACTTAATCCTTAGTGCAAACAACAATAGCTGTCGATATATTTTGCGATTGTCGGATCGTTGAAATTTACAGAATCGGACTACAGAAAACATTAATTTAAATTCAGTCAATTTTAGAAAACCTCAAATGATATTTAAGAATTCTTAACATAAAAATTGTTACATAAATAAACGCAATTTGATGAGAATGTTATTTATATATAAATTTTCAAAATGTTTTTTGGATGAAAATTTGAAGTTTTGCAGAAAATAAAGATAACAAATTATTTTATTTAAAATGTTTGGGACTTTTGGTTTTTTGCGTTTGGCATCCCTAATTTGATTACTTATTATTATAAATTTATTCTCTATGTTTTCCAAATATGGCAATATTTTAATAAAAAAGTTGAGAGACCTTTTTTTTGGGTTATTATTTTGTTACTCCATCCGACCTATATGGCCGCAATGAAGAAAAATTTGGCCAGTAAAAAAGAAACTATGCAGCCATCTCCAATAAACACGATTTAATGCATATAGCCACCCTACACAACCATTACCTTTGCAATGATGGTTAGGGGGAGCAATTTAATTAGCAAGAGGTAAGAAAATTATAGTCGGTCTAGACCGACTATACGATACCCTATACCATGCGTTTAGAAACCCTATCTCTTAGGCCCAACTAACTGGACATAGAAAATAAGCAAAAACCAAATTTGAGTGGGATTTTTATTAATTTTTTTGGCTGCAGATATGAAAAAGTTCATATCGGATGCTATATCTATATGGGGACTAGGTCCAAAAATGAACCAATCCTGATCATGTTTGGTAAAGTCAAACAAAGTTTGAGAAGAATCAGTGCATTATTTTTGTTTTTAATAGATTTAAGTGAAGATCGGGAAGCAGTCTATATGGGGCCAAAGGGATCATTTTTGGACTACTCATTAATGGATGTAATGAACGCATACAAACCCAATTTGAGTAAGATCTATATGACAATTTGGATCTTATGGCAATTTATGTCGATTTCATAGGGGTAATTTGTATGGGGGCTAGGTCTGAACATGGACCGATTCCCACCAATTTCAATACTGTTCATCCCATGGCCGATAAAAGCTTATATACCAAATTTCATCAAAACATATTCATATTTGCGACCTGCAGTTTTATTACAAAGTTCACATCGACACACAGAGGGACGGACGGACGGACATTGTTAAATCAACTCAAAAAGTGATTCTGATTCGATCGGTATAATTAAAGATGGGTCTACAAACAGCAGCACAAAGTCATTATACCCAAACCACATAGTGGTATAGGGTATAAAAACTAAATTAAACGAGAAGTTATGTCATATAACCGGAAACGCATGCATATTTTTCCAATATTTTGTCTTCATTTATTATCAATACTCAAACCGAGGTGGAGGGTATCAAAGATTCGGCACAGCCGAATTTAACACTCTTACTTGTTTTTTATTCATCTTTATTTATTGGATCTTCACATAGGTTTGTGATCTAAAAATAAGTTATTCAAATCTTAAAACTAAAACTTAAATAATAAATCCAGCCGGTGCCAGACAAATTTTCATTTATTCTATATGTATACATATGTAATCTAATGATAAAAAGCTGATTAGGAAGCAAATTAATTAAATACTCTAGTAAAAATATTTAAACTCGTTATTCAAATTCTTCAAGTTTAACTATTGAAGTTTACGATAAAAAAATTTTTTATGAAAAAACGCTCGCACGACACACTTTAAATCACATTAAATTTTGTAACTAATGCAAGCTGTCAAATTTTTTATTGCATGCATTTTAATAACACCTGTTTGAGAGCTGTTAACATTGTAATGATATATTTTTATTCTATTTTGTGCTTATTTTCATAACAATGGGATATTTTTCTAACATGTAAAAAAATATCATCGAATTTGTAGCATATATTTTTTTTATTAAGACCTAGATTGTCAGAATCATACACTGGTTTGGCAGATTTACAGATTTTTAAATTTTTTCCTTTATTTTGAATAAATTGCATTTAAAGTTGCTACTAACACATATATAAAATTATAGATATGCTATGTGTGTGTTTATTAAATTTATTAATGTGTTTGTTAATGAGTTTGTTGTCTTCATTCACAATAATAATAAACCATAAAAATGTTGCTTTGTGTATTGGCTATGTTGAAAAATAAAGCTGCCTAGAAACTGCGCTCGAATTTCGAGCGCTGGAATCTGTTAGTAGTTATGAATATGAATATACAGAATAGTTATGAATACTAGAAATATATATTATCCTCCTACTTTATTTAAAAGTTAATTTATATTGAAAAATCAGCTTTTTGGGAATTTCTTAGTTGATCTTTACGCAGACTGTTTCAATGAAGTGTATATGAAAGTAACCTCAACAAATATAAACTGTAATACATACTTAACGCAGGTTACATATATACTAAAATTTGATTAATTCATATATTCTTTGTTGGGGAGTTTCACCATTTTCGGGGTGAATATCTCTTTACGATTCACATAGTACTCGTAAATTGCGACTAGACCGACTGTTACTTTATATCTTATTCTCTATGTACTAAAAACTAATGGAACAACAAGGAAATTCTATTTAATGCATCCACTTACCGTGATCAAAAACCATAACAATAATTTGTTAAAACGTTCAATGTTCGTTCTACTTGTTAAATTGCCGACTAAGTTCCTTGCTATGCCTTTATTTGTTGGATGAATTCATTGTAGATGGGGATGTTAGTGTCTATATATAAGGTAGTGTCGATTTGTGTTAGCATGAGTATGTGAATTTAGACATACTCACAACCAAAACATGTATATGAAATACATAGAAATTAATTTCAGTTTTATACTATATACTAGTCTGTGGTCAGGGTATAATAAGTTTGCGCTAATGTTTGCAATGCAGGACCTAGAAACATCTTGTATTATACCGATCGACTTAGAATAACCATCTGAGCCGATTTTACGATGTGCGCAAACTACATAAAGTTATATGGATAATAATTTGTACGTAAGCTATGACGGAAGCTATCAAGAACCATCGGTTTTGAATTTGGAGAAAATTTGTGCTTGTTCAGATTTAGCTCCTAGACAAATGTGCTCTATAAGTTCCAATAAAAACACCTTATATATATCGGTAAATTATTGGTATTTGTATGTCTTAATTAAGAGTAGAATCATGAAACATTACTCATAGTTCCCACAACAAAATCTATCTAAAGACATTGAAAAAAACATACAAAATATCTGAAATGAACTTCAAAATATTTACAGCCAACAAATAAATGACAATCCCTAGAAGTATTCTTGTTTTATGATTCTAAGATTCTTTCCCAAAACTCATGGTATAGGGTATCGTATAATCAACCTGGCCTAACTATAATTTTCTTACTTGTTTTATTTTACATTCGTCTATCTGTCTGCCTGCCTGCCGTTTTCTAAAACCGATGTTTTAACAATGTTACTAAGTGTGTAGTACACAAAAATGCACATCGCATTATAATCGGAACTTTCATAATTCAAGCAGGAATTTTATTTATGTGATAAGACAGCAGTAGAAATGAAAAGAACATAGAGTAAACACAAATTTATAATATTAACACTATGCACTTATTAAGTTACCAACTTAAAAAGCCGAAGATCCCTACCAAACGTTTCGTTTCTTTTAAATGTAATAAATGACCGTATTTGTTCTGGTTTCCTGGTTATCATAAAATTTTCCTCAACGACCTACACATTTTATTTTATTTATATTTTAAATTTGGCATCCTGCTCAACAAGACTTGTAATCTTCAAACAGAACAGGTTTTAGTACACAGTATGTCTCAGCTAATGTGATGCATGGCAAAAATTCAACTTCATCGTAGATAAACTTTTGAACCAAATACGATACCGAATAACTAAAAACGCCATTTTAAAGATCTTACTATTTTATTCAAAAGTGATACTTTCTATACGAATATTTTACAGTTTGTCTTGTTGATTTCAAATACATAAGTAAAAAGTAAAAAAACTATGTATCTACATTGAGCTGCTTATTTGATGCATCATAATACTACTTATAAGCCAAAATAATCTTCGATTTTTTCAATACTTTTGGCATTTGGTATGATGACCCTTTTTCTGTGTAGTTTCTGTCTGGATTTTACAATATTCTTCTCGCAATGCTTCTTTAATCTTTTTTGCTAGAAATGTTGTGTTTGCGGATGTTAGTTTCTAACAACGCAAGTGGCGCCCTTAGAACTAATGAGGTTGCAAAAATCATGTTCGCATACATTCATCTTATAGGAAATTGTTCAAAGATTACAAATTTGATACCTTCAATAAAAGCAGATTTTTAGTTCAGAAGATATTGCCCTTCAAGGTTGACGGATTTTCAGTTAAAAAAAACCACACAATTTTTGGGTAATTTGGTACAGTTTCAGGTAGAAAATAGAAAAAACCAGGCAACTGATCATAATTTTTATACCTTCCACACCTCAGTGGCAGAGGGTATATATAGATTTCATTCCGTTTGTAACGCATCGAAAACTAATTTCCGACCCAATAAAGTATATATATTCTTGATCCTTATCACAGCTCGAGTCGACATAGCGATGTCCGTCTGTCTGTTGAAATCACGCTCATTACCAAAAAAAAAAAAAAAAACATCTAACTGGGTAAAGTTACAGTAATATCATTTGCCATTATTCCCGCCAGGTTGGTATTTAAAACGGGGTAAATACGGCATCATTGTGCTTAGATACGAAAAAAAAACTTAGATACCTCTAAAAAGAACATAAAACCCAGTGTGTTTGTTGTAATATTTTATTGGTTCAACATAGTAGTTGTACAATAACATTCACTGTTCAAAAAAGCAAAAAAAAAAAAAAAATGATGCAATCATACCACGAAACACAACTACCATGAGCTATGATAGTAGTATTGCCAATATTTTTTTTATCGTTATCACGATATAATAAAAAATCACCAATATGAAAGAAAATAATATGATCCTTAATGAAAAAGGAAAAACAAAACATTAAAATTGAAAAATAGAAAATGAAAAATGAAAAATTCAAATTGAAAAATGAAAAATGGAAAATTGAAAAATGGAAAATGAGAATTGGAAAATTAAAAATGGAAAATGAAAAATGAAAAATGAAAAAGAAAATTGAAAAATGAAAAATTAAAAATGAAAAATGAAAATTGAAAAATGAAGAATAAAATATGAAAAAACGAAAATGAAAAATGAAAAGTGGAAAATGAATCTTTCAAAAGAAAAAATGAAAAAAGCAAAATGGAAAATGAAAAAAGAAAAGTGTAAAATGAAAAATTAAAAATTAAAAATTAAGAAATAAGAAATAATAATTAAAAATTAAAAATTAAAAATGAAAAATTAAAAATTAGAAATTGAAAATTAAAAATTAAAAATTAAAAATTAAAAATTAAAAATTAAAAATTAAAAATTAAAAATTAAAAATTAAAAATTAAAAATTAAAAATTAAAAATTAAAAATTAAAAATTAAAAATTAAAAATTAAAAATTAAAAATTAAAAATTAAAAATTAAAAATTAAAAATTAAAAATTAAAAATTAAAAATTAAAAATTAAAAATTAAAAATTAAAAATTAAAAATTAAAAATTAAAAATTAAAAATTAAAAATTAAAAATTAAAAATTAAAAATTAAAAATTAAAAATTAAAAATTAAAAATTAAAAATTAAAAATTAAAAATTAAAAATTAAAAATTAAAAATTAAAAATTAAAAATTAATAATTAAAAATTAAAAATTAAAAATTAAAAATTAAAAATAAAAAATTAAAAATAAAAAATTAAAAATTAAAAATTAAAAATTAAAAATTAAAAATTAAAAATTAAAAATTAAAAATTAAAAATTAAAAATTAAAAATTAAAAATTAAAAATTAAAAATTAAAAATTAAAAATTAAAAATTAAAAATTAAAAATTAAAAATTAAAAATTAAAAATTAAAAATTAAAAATTAAAAATTAAAAATTAAAAATTAAAAACTAAAAATTAAAAATTAAAAATTAAAAATTAAAAATTAAAAATTAAAAATTAAAAATTAAAAATTAAAAATTAAAAATTAAAAATTAAAAATTAAAAATTAAAAATTAAAAATTAAAAATTAAAAATTAAAAATCAAAAAATAAAAATTAAAAATTTAAAAATTAAAAATTAAAAATTAAAAATTAAAAATTAAAAATTAAAAATTAAAAATTAAAAATTAAAAATTAAAAATTGAAAATTAAAAATTAAAAATTAAAAATTAAAAATTAAAAATTAAAAATTAAAAATTAAAAATTAAAAATTAAAAATTAAAAATTAAAAATTAAAAATTAAGAAAAAATACTAATTGGTTTCCGAGATATAGCCGTGAGAAATTTTCATGTTCTTCGAAAACATTTAGTTTTAGCCAAAATATACATGAGGCCATAAAATCCGAAGTTTCCAAAAGTTTCCAAAAGTACTTAAAAAACCGCATACGAGAAGGATTTTATGTACTGCGCTGTGTTATGTTTATACGAGTATGTATCAAAATATCTTTTAGGTGTTTATAGATACGGGTATAGCAAAATGATTTTATCTGTATGAGTTATCTTAAAATTTGTGGGTGTGCATAAATTTAAATTTTATTGAGACATAAAGCTTATTTTGTCATAACAAAAATCTATAAAAATACATTTGCTTATGCTCTACAATATCTTTCACGAAAGCATGAAGTTATTAAATTTTAATAGTCGAAAACGAGTGTAAGTAAGCGGCCAACAGATCGTATTATATTTAATTTCAATTAATAAGTGAAATGCTTTTGTAACTAAATCCAGATTTTAATGTCAACTCGCTTTTTTGTCAATTATTTATTCATGTATTTTGGAAAAATCATCGCTCTCTCTACCTGTCCACCTAAGCTACATACAGTTGGTATAACAATGTAAGTCAATAAAGACGATCAAATTATGAATAAAACATGCCAAATTTAATTAATTAATGATGAATATAATAGTGTAAACTTCTACTGTAGATAAAAATAGGATTGTTAATTTGAAAAGTAAACTCTTTTGGTATTAATATTATATACGTAAAAATATACAAATATGTATATACAGCAAAAGACATTGGTTTGTTGGAATAAGGTTTATGTATTCATTTATATGCATGTGTCTTTATGTACAATCATGAAATTGTATAAATTGGTTGCGGAACTGGTTGCCACAAATGAAAAATACATCTGATATTTACAGGTTTACAACCGCCAATAAAAAATAAACAAACCAAGGTTGGCATATGATAAAAAATTAAATATAAATTGGTTTCTGTTTAAATATTTTTTTATCTTTAAGAAAGAAAATGAATTCAATTAATTCATATACCAGGGAATATTTATGTAGTTAATTGAAAATTTAATTTTATTGTCGATATTGATCAACTAGCCCTCTCACTACCATGTAATAAGCTTTATAAGAAGAAATTAAAAGGATTCACTACCTAGCATATTTAATATATGTACTATTTCTAATTTGGCTGATTCGCCAATGAATTTAAAACTGGGTTATCATAGAAAAGAAGCAGTCTCATTTTTTAGGTTATCATAGAGATTAAGCAGTCTCATTTCAAATTTTGTTAATTTCAACACTTTTTGTAGCGTGTGCATGTAATCTCTATACAAATAACACAACAAGAGGAATCGAAATGTAATAACCTGTTATTTTGATGTTGGTTGATTGCATGCTCTAAGTGACTCCGTGTTTAAAACCACATCATTTTCGCATTTTCTTTCGTGTCACGTTAAGTAGGGTGTTTGCGTATGTAGCAAAAATATGTGAAAAATAAAAACACAATTTAATTTAAGGTTTTTATAAAGAGAAAATATAATCTCTATTTTATTTGTATATACAAATGTATTACCTTTTTTAAAATGCACAAATGGGGTTTTGTGCGAATTGTACGAAGGTACCAAAACGATTGATTTTATAAGTAAAAAGATAAAGAGAGAAGGTGGCGAACAATATCTAAGTACCGTTAACGGTTTCACTAGTTAAAATCTTTGTAAACACTCCTTTCAAAGATGTAAAAAAAAGGAGTTTCATAGATTTTAACTCAGAATTAACCCAAAAATGGCTAATCGACCAAAAGCGGAAAAGGAAAAGAAAATAATAAATTGTAGTTAAACATTGCCGGCCACCTTGCAACATCAAGGTATGTTGCAACAATAATACTTTAACAAATAACTGAAATATCTTAAAATAAGGTATAGTTCAGTTTAAAAATGTGAGCTTGAATTCAATTTATTAAATTTTTTTTTTTTCTTTAAAACACAAGTTAAATTTGCCAGTAGGGACCTCGACGTAACAATTTTCCATAGGCCAGTAGGGACCCCAATGAAAAATTGATTATAAATAAGTATGAGCCAGTAGGGACTCTACAATTTGCGCCAGTAAGGACTCTACATATGAGCCAGTAAGGACTCTACAATGGAGATGGGCCAGATATGATCCACCCAAAAATGGTGTATTGCGCCATTAGAAGTCCCGGGCTCACCGGTATCCGATTTTTCATTGCCTGTGGATTAACTTCTGGGCCTAAAACTAACGCGACCCGCCCGGAATGATTAAAGGTGGAATCCGCACGTTGGAACCCAACGAATTGCTCCCTTATCGCGTCTGGAATTGACTCGGAAGGAGTTCTAATTCCTAACATCTTCGTAACTCCTGCGGTGATCGTAATTATTTGGGTCGAGTCGTATATCGACGTAATTGTTAACCGACAAAACCGATCGCTGTCCATCTCTGAAACTGGCAACCGTATTTGATGAACCAACGTTTCGCAAATGTAGCTTGCACTACAGCAAGAGTCTAAAACCGCACGTACCGAAATGGATTTTCCAGGTGTGTTTAATTTAACTTGCAGCGTAGGCGACAAATTTATAACGTGACGTATTGGCAAGGAACGAACTTCAGAAACGGACGACGATGGACGAGACTCACGTTTTGCACGATTTTTGTGATCGGAACCAGGGGATTTTGAATTTGCGTGCAACAATGTATTGTGGTCACCCTGGCACACTCGGCACTTGGATGTGCTAGGACACAATTTTGCCATATGAGAATGGGCCAAGCACTTCGAACAGTATCGATGAAGTATCACCATACGAAGGCGACGCTCATAACTCATATCCCGGAAAAAATGACAGAAATGCAATGGGTTACGTCGTTCGCAGAGTCTACATAGCGGGGACGATGGCGTTTTCATGGGAGCCGAGGTAGACAGTGGCTTCGAACCCGAGGCTTCCATAGCTTTCGTAGTCACCATGACCGGCGATGATGCAACTGTCTCAGTATGGACAGTTTCAATAGCGGGCGTTGCTTCCAATGGCGGATCTACCACTCGAACGATTGTCGTTGTTGGTGTCACTGCTGGACTAGGAACGGCTGCGGGAGAAGTTTTGGGTTCCGACATCTCCATAGCATCTTCATAATCGAGCAGAGCATCGTCAAAAAAGTTAGGGAGAGATTCCATATTTCTATGAAACAATAAAAAATTTAAAGAAAATATCGAAGAAAAAGTGTAAATTATTTGGTCAAAATGACCAGTTTGGTAATTGGTCGTTTTACAACCCCATTAGCAGTACGAATATCCGCGACCCTTACGTGACCGTCACTTCCCGGATAAACTTTAATTATCCGACCTAAACGCCACGATGTCGGAAGTAGATTTTCATGCTTGATAACGACTAAGTCGTTTTCCTGTAGATCGCGTTCCGGATATTTCCATTTATAGCGTTTATTTAACGTAATTAAATATTCTTCTTTCCATCGGTGACAAAAAAGTTGAGACAACGCTTTCATTTTTCGAAATCGATTAACAAGACTTCTCGGAGATTCATTAATTTCAGGCTCCGGGGGAGCAAGTATTGGTCCACCAATTAAAAATGACCAGGAGTCAGAGCTACTGGTTCCAGAGGGTTATCCGCCATAGAACAAAGAGGACGTGAATTTAGACAAGCTTTTATTCTTGCGGGAACTGAAGAAAGTTCTTCAAAAGTATATTGAAAAGATTGCGCTTCCTTATGAAAATGGTGTTTAAAACTCTTGACCCAGGCTTCCCAAAGGCCACCCATATGAGGTGCCCCGGCCGGTATAAACCGCCAAGTTAAACCCTGAATACCATAAATAAAACCCACTGCAATCTGACTTTCCTTAAGAAACATCTTAAAACCCCTCTCTAATTCACGCGATGCACCTACGAAATATGTGCCGTTATCCGAAAATATAGTGTAGGGGCAACATCGTCGAGAAATAAATCTGTGAAAGGCAGATAAAAAAGTAGGCATCGATAAATCAGACGTGGCCTCTAAATGAATTGCTTTCGTAGAAAAGCATACAAAAATACAAACGTAGCCCTTAGTTATTCTACAAGCACTGCCCGTAAAACTTTTGATGTCAAAGGGACCAGCAAAATCAACGCCCGTTGTCGTAAATGGTCTATCAAGAGTAGTTCTCTCAGGAGGCAGAGTCGCCATATTTTGACGACAATATACTTTACGGTCAATAATACACCGTTTACAACGACCAATGACTCCACGAATTTTCGACTTCAAGTGTGGAACCCAATATTCAATGTGAAGTATTCGTAACATCAACTGATTTCCACCGTGAATGGAAATCATATGAATAAATTCTATTAACAATTGAGTAAATCGGCTCGAATAAGGTAAAATAATAGGATATTTCTCCGTATATGAAAGGGATGGTGATTTAACCAAGCGACCATTTATCACACCGTCCTTACCGAGAAAGGGATTCAAAGAAATAAGGCAACTCTTTGAACTTAACGGTTTTTTGTCTAGCAAGCACTTATATTCATCTGCATAGTGATGTTTCTGAGCCATAATTGCTAAATACAATTTCGTTCTTCTGATTTCATAACCAGAAACGATCTTATCCTACTATATACTATACTAAAACAACGATTTGACCTATGAGCTGGATGACTATTGTAAAAGAATCTCAAAATATATGAGATTATCCAAAGAGCTCGATCTAGGCGGGAGTAATTATTCAAAATATCCACATATATATCTTCCCCCTTAACGTCCGTAAAGAAGAAAGCATGAATTTTGATAACCCGACCCTCAATGCCAGTGTCAGGAGAACTTAGATCCGTTATATTCCAGTGCACTTTATCTTGACCCAGCCATTTTGGACCATGCCACCAAAGCTCACTATTATCCAGCTCAGTGGGACTACGACTACCTAAATCTGCAGGATTATCCTCGGAACGAACATGATACCAATTATGGTTTCCTACATTTTCCTGAATGCGGCATACTCTGTTCGCTACAAATGTGGACCAGGAACACGGAGTTTTTCTTAACCAAGAAAGGACTATCGTCGAATCAGTCCAACAGTAAATTTGATCAATTTTAATATCAATTTCACTTATCACCGTCTTCAAAAGTTTAGAGGCTAATACCGCCCCGCACAGTTCTAAACGAGGTAGAGAAATTGATTTGATGGGGGCTACTTTGGTTTTCGATGAGAGTAGGTGAGTATGAATTTCGCCGTTAGAGGCTTGAATTCGAATATAAATCACTCCCGCGTATGCCTTTTCCGAGGCATCAGAAAAAACATGAAGTTCGACAGAAGTAACAAATTTTTTCCATTCATCTTCCGTCGAAATTGGAAGCATATTATCCTAATTTATATTATCAAACCAAATTTTTTGCATGACAATTTTAGCAACCACAATGACAGGATCTAACCAACCTACAGGATCAAACAATTTCGCGATAGTCGATAAGACCTCCCTCTTAGTATACCCAGATTTTAATGAAATACGAGTCACACTAAAATAAAACGAGTCCCACTGAGCGTTCCACTGAATTCCTAAAGTCCTTGAAGTACTCGATTCTATAAAGGTCAATAATTTAGCGTCAACTAAATGGTCCAAAGGTATGTCTTTCAAAATTCTCCGTTCGTTTGAAGTCCATTTTCGTCGCTTTATAATTTTCCTCCCAAAATTTGTCAAATGGAAAGAGAATTTTGCTTTTAGAAGTTTCCTCAAGTTCCAATCTCAAAAGATTTTTGTTAAGGCAATCTTCCTCTGAAAATTCGACATTCGTAGAATATACCTGAACTTGAGGTTGTACAACTGGACCAGTAATAATCCAGCCAAAAATAGTGTTCTGAGTTAGTAAAGAGCCCAAAATATTTCGACGGATTTCTCCCAACAGAATTCTTGAATATAAATCCGCGCCAAGCAAAAGATCAACAGGTCGACTGTCATAAAAATTAATATCGGCCAAATGAAGGTTTGGCAAATTTTGGCAAAACAAGTGCGAATGTTTCCAATACAAAGGATGAATCGAGGGTGGAGCCAATTTTCAATGAACAAAGTTTTCTAGACATTGCCGTAACTGCCTGATTAACTCTTGAAATTTGAGAATTCGTCGAATGCGTCGAAATTTTCTGGCGATTTTGCAAACGTTCAGAAATGAACGATGCTTCAGAAGCAGGGTCAATAAGGACCCGGGCTGGGTACGTAGTACCCTGATGAATAAGATTCACCATAGCCGTCCCTAAAAGTATAGTCCTATTTTGCGCTGTATGTAATAATTGACGATTTGTGGGAGGTGTGCCATGATTGGCATTCGAAGACTATGCGATTGCCGGTACAGAGTTCGACCGATTAGTATTCCTAGAAACCTCAGAAGATGGTAATTCACGGGGTAACATAGTATGATGTATCTTGTTACAAATGGAGCAATTATACGAACTGCTACAATTTTTAGCTTCATGTGTCCTTGCGAGACAATTGACACAACAGTGAAACTTTTTTACCGTAGAAAATCGATACGCAACAGATAAACTTTTGAATCGATGACAAGAGCGTAAAAAGTGAACTTGATTCTTACAAAGAACACAAGAAGCACTTGAAGTTGCATTGGTATGATGCGCTTTGATTTTAGGTTCAGAAAGCCGTTTAGCAGATTCTGAACCCCTAAGATCACGTAAACAATCTAAAGTTTGAACTCTTTCTGTCAGAAAGAGTTCCAAATCCTTTCAGAGTGACAAAGCTGATTTGTCCTTTATACTCTGTTCCCACAGACTAACAGTTTGCGAAGGTAACCGTTGAATACAAAGAAATACTATAATAGGATCCCAGCTGTGCGTCGAAATATTATAAATTGGCATAGCCGTAAGGCAGCCGTTTATTCCGCGTTGTAAAGTTTTTAATCCCGACGAGGTTTCCTTATCAAGAAAGGGAAGGCTAAATAGCGATTTTAGCTGGTTATTAAACAGCATACGCGGATTATCATATGCGTCCCTCAAGTTGCGCCACGCAACAGCAAAACCTTGATTAGTGAGAGGGCATTTCGAAACAATTTCCCGAGCTTCGCCATTAGTTTTCCGAACTAGATGGCATAGCCGCTCAATATTGCTAAGTCGAGAGTTATTGATATAAACCGCTGTAAAAAGATCTCTAAAAGTGGCCCAAGAAATGCAATCTCCCTCAAAACGTCGGTAGCGCATGGCGGAAGCGTTAAATTATGACAAAAGTTGTCAGCTGAATTGATGTTTACACTCGAAGACTGAGACTGCTCTTTCGGTGTCGCGTTGGATTTAAAATGATGTAATCGTTCATTAATCCTAGATAAACAATTACCGTACGCGTTAAAAGTGGCTTCATATTTCGATTCAGCCGCGTCAAAATCCGCCGGTTCCCCGTCATCCGAATTTTCTAAATATGATAAACAAGTACGATATGTCGATTTTACTTGTTCTCAAAGCAAGTCCAATTCTTTTCCACGAATTTCAAGATTAAATACCGAATGTAACTCCTCACGAATATCGTTGAATTTCGCCTCAAATTTAATGAGCGTATCCGAATCGCGGATAAAAATATCAAGTGTAGTTTCCGGCATTTTGGTTCGAATTTATTTTAAAATAAGTTAATTTAATTTAAATAACAATATGAAAAAACCTTAAAAAAAATTGCGAAAAAATAATATATTATAAACTAATAATATAAAACTATATTAAAAAAATTTTATTTTCTTAATATGTGGTATTATTTTAACAAATTAGAAGCAAAACCAAAATTTGCACAAAAAAAAATAATAAAAAAAAATAGTATTTTAGTATTGTAATAATGATGACTTTTTTATTTTTAAATTAATTTTTATTATACACTTTTTAAATTTTAAATTTTTTGATTTGCTCACACATAAAAAAAAACTGAACTAGTTATACGCACCTTTAGTTTAAATTTGATGTAAATTGTAGTTGCAGCGTAATTGATGTAATTGTAGCAGGTTCTTGCTGGTGTTGACAAGATGAAGGCTGTGGGAATGTTGAAATTAATAACTTTTAAAAATTTTCCAAACTTTTCCTCAGGATCCGGCTCGAAGGATCAAATGTTTGCGTATGTAGCAAAAAATATATGAAAAATAAAAACACAATTTAATCTAAGGTTTTTATAAAGAGAAAATAAAATCTCTATTTTATTTGTATATACAAATGTATTACCTTTTTTAAAATGCACAAATGGGGTTTTACGATATAGGACGAATTGTACGAAAGAACCAAAACGATTGATTTTATAAGTAAAAAAATGAAGAGAGAAGTTGGCGAACAATATCTAAGTAACGTTAACGGTTTTACTAGTTAAAATCTATGTAAACACTCCTTTCAACGATATATAAAAGAAGGATTTCATTGATTTTAACCCAGAATTAACCCAAAAATGGCTAATCGACTCAAAAGCGGAAAAGTACATAGAAAATAATAAATTGTAGTTAAACATAGGGCTTGTTTCTTCAATTTCAGTCTCTTTAGATGTTTAGCATATAATAAGGTGGATAAGGTTTTAAAACCTTTTTTTGCATTTTTTCCGAATGTCTCGAGAGTCTTGTGTTAAAATTTAAATTGGAGCAAAACTAACCAAGATACAGAGTTTCAAACGACCGGCCTCAGATAAGTCAGTTATTAAAAAACTTTATCGCTTTCTCCAGGAATATTATAACTCAAAATCTACTTGACCGAATCTTTTGGAATTTTATAAACCATTTCTACACATAAATCAACAGGCATTGACGAAGAGTTTTTCTTTACCATTTTTTCCCATTTTTTAACAACAAAAAAAAAAAAAAAACAACAAAAAAATCAAAAAAACTTCGTGATTGCCTCGGGAAACATATCATCTTTTAAACGCATTTCGTTTTTTATTTTCGAGGCGCCTCCGCATAACCACATAGTGGTATCTATATGCACTTGTGCTCATATAATTAAGTCACCCAAATACTCAATATGAAACAACAAAATTTAATTATCTGTTTTGCTTCAAATTTGATTTGTTTATGATAAATTTGTCCCGTTATATGTTCTAATAATGTTGTTGTTAAGTTAAAAAAAAATATTGTTTTTTTTGGCAATTCTTTCTCGCAAGCTCCACGTCTAAGCGCTCATATAATTAAGTCATTGCATTTAAAAACGGTAAGTTGCCACTTTAAATGATGATATTAAAAAAAGTTTTATTTAAATAGTTTTGTTTAGAAGTTATAAACTTATTTTTAATAAATTTATTTAGCATTTGATCACAACGGGTAAGAACAAGAGCTCAACTCCATGCGAAAGAAAAATTATATGGGAATGTTTCAATAAATACAAAAGCGTTGGAAAAGTTACGGAACTTTTGAGCTTTTCTAGAGGAAAAGTTAATAATGCCATCCAGTATTACCAAAAAAATAAGACTTTCAGCAATTTACCCCGTAAAAAGCCAAGAAAGACTACAACTTCTGAAGATAGGCAATTGGTGAGATTAAGCAAGTCAGATCCTTTTTTGACCTCTACCGAAATTCGGGCACAAATGGAAGTTGACTATGGTATAAAAATATCGGCACAAACTGTCCGCCGACGCCTGCAAGAAAAATCGTTGAATGAACGAATTGCACGACGTAAGCCAAATGTGTGCAAAAAAAAATATTAAAAAAGATTGGCTTTTGCCAAGGACCATTTACAAAAAGACTCGAAATTTTGGAATCTGGTTGTTTGGAGCGATGAATCCAAGTTTAACGTCAGGCGCCCACCATTGCTAGAACTTAACCCAAGATACACCAAGAAAATCGTTCAACACGCTGGCTCATCGGTAATGGTGTGGGGATGTTTTACCTCATCTGGCGTTGGTCCAATTGTCCAAATTGATGGTAAAATTACGGGCATTATGTATAAGGGCATTTTGGAGGAAAATTTAATGGGAGATTACGCTGACGATTTACCGTTACTTTGGGTTTTTCAACAGGACAACGACCCTAAGCACTGTTCTCGGGTCGTTAAGGACTGGATGCATGCCAATGACATAAGAGTTCTTGATGGGCCAGCCCAAAGCCCAGACCTTAACCCCATTGAAAACTTATGGGGCATCATAAAAAGAACGGATTCGGCAAGAAAACCTGTAAATAAGGCTTCATTGTGGGAAATAATTCAGGAAGAATGGTACAAAATCACTCCTGCTCAGTGCGTAGCTCTGGTACATTCAATGAGCAACAGATGTAAAGAAGTTATTTTACATAAAGGATTTCCAACGAAATATTAACTTTGTATCAGGTGAGATTACCGAAAAAAAAGTAAGTTCCTTCAAATAAATTTTTTTTTTTCAGATGACTTAATTATATGAGCACTGTAAAATCGATTCAAAAGTGCCTTTTTGTTATTTTGAAGTAGTAAACTTAAAAAAGTGTATATACTCTCTATGAAGTATTTCTTCTGTTTGTTAATTTGAATAAAAAAATTTTGTTGTTTCTTTGAAAATTCACATTTTCTTTACATATTGTATGTGTGACTATATATAAAAAGAGAGCTAGTTACTACGCTTATAACTCGAGATCGCATGGACCGATTTCGAATGATTAGCACCAATTCGGACAGGTCTTCGCCCAAACAAGAATATCTAAGAAAATTTTGGAAAATTTTCCGAAAAAAAATTTTGAAGAAAACTCATTTTCTCATACATTTCGTATGGAGCGATTTTACAACGCCATCTAAAGTCAAGAACCCATAAAAACGAACATGATTTCAAATGGTGGTTCCGGTATTGCCAGTAGATGGCGTTGTGTGCATCAACTTATGACAGCTAATTGACTTGAACAGTTTATCAAATTTTTATCAGCTTTAGAAAGTAATTGTAATTCAATTTGATTTAATACATTATTTTGTTGCTAATGTGAGTAGTCGAACAAAAATGGGGTGGGATCAGACCAATGGGCATGGCACGCCCCATACTAAGTGAACCTTTAATATAATATATACTGAGTGCTATGACAGGGAGAGCTTTGCAAATTTGTGTGAAGTCATCTATTATTAATGTTAGTAGCCATGCCGAGAATGGGCGGAAGAGAGTTTTGCGCGGTTGCCTGAGGTTATCTATTACCAATGTGAGTAGTCGGACCAAAAATGGGTGGGATCGGACCAATGAACTTAGCAGCCCCCATACAAAGTAAATACTAAATGTCATATATCTGGAGTACTGTACTAGTGAGAGCCTTTAGCCTTTACGTGAGCCCATAAGTTATTCATGTGATAAGTCGAAAAAATAATGGGCTTTATCGAAGCAGTGGGCGTGGGATCACCCACACAAAGTAAATATATAATATCATATAACTGGTGTACTATAAAAGGGAAAGCCTTGATTCTTTCTACGAGTCCATCACATATTAATGTATGTAGAGAGGTAAATCTTAAGAATTTTAACAAGTACCATTAATTGTCAATGTGATTAGCCAAAAGCAACAATCACCAAAACCGAAAATCGCGAAACACAAAAATTGCCAAATGAATATTGATTTTCTTTGTTTAACTTTCATACTTTAGAATAAAAAATATATTACTTTTTATACCCTATATCACTATGTGGTTTGGGTATAATGACTTTGTGCTGCTGTTTGTAACTACCAAAAATATTTGACCTAGACCCATCTTTTATTATACCGATCGAATCAGAATCACTAACTGATTCGACTTAACGATGTCCGGCCGTGCACCTGTGTATCCATGTAAGCCTTGTAATCAAACTGCAGGTCGCAAATATGAATATATTTTGATGAACGCTATTGAAATTGGTGAGAATCGGTCCATGTTCAGACCTAGCCCCCATACAAATGACCCCTATGAAATCGACATAAATTGCCATAAGATCCAAATTGTCATATAGATCTTACTCAAATTGGGTTTGTATGCGTTTATTACATCCCTTAATGAGTAGTCCAAAAATGATCCCTATGGGACAACTCTTAGTCATAAGCCCCATATAGAGCTGCTTCCCGATCTTCACTTAAATCTATCAAAAAACAAAAATATTGCACTGATTCTTCTCAAATTTTGTTTGTATATATTTTTGCGAAATACAAGAGACTTTACAAAATATAGTCAGGATCGGTCCATTTTTGGGCCTAGTCCCCATATAGATATAGCATCCGGTATGATTTTTTTCATATCTGCAGCCAAAAAAATTAATAAAAATCACACTCAAATTTGGTTTATGCTTATTTTCTATGTCCAGTTAGTTGGGTCTATGAGATTGGGTCTCTAAACGCATGGTATAGGGTATCACAAGTCGGTCTAGACCGACTATAATTTTCTTACTTGTTTTACTTTAATTTATGTTTTACTTTGGAAGATCTAACAATGAATATGTTCGTTACGTTAAAGAAATACGTTGTATTGACAAAATATTTGGTTGGTGTTTTTTTTTTTTTTTTGTTTTCATCGGCGATCCCACCCATTCATATTTTTTATTTTTTATTAACTACAAAAATATTCACTAGAAATAAGTTATATGGCAAAACAAAGTTTGCCGGGTTAGCTAGTAGGGTATAAAAACCAGTTTATTTAAAACACAGCAATTATCCAGTGCTATTAAATAATTTTGAATCATAGTTGCAATGATAAATTAGAAACATCAGCACAAACTTTAAAATCATCCGCAAACAATAAAGGTTTAAAAAACTTTAGGCAGTTTGGCAAATCATTACTAAAGATTAAAACTAGTAATGGGCCCAACTAAGTACCTTGTGGAATACCTGAGAAAGCATTTATTTCATAACTGGTATAATTCACCATTTATACCATATATTTGAAGTTTAGACAATAAGATTGAATGATTGACACTGTCAAATGCTTTTCCAAAATCAGTGTAAATTACATCTAATTGCATTTTCGTTTCCATATAAACTACAATCCGATTTGTCAATACAGCCAAATGTGTGCAAGCAGATCGAACTGAGAAAAGTCCATGTTGTTAAGAGCTGTACGCAGCTTGTTAAGGAATCTTAACAGAAAATTTTCATATATTTCTTAAAGAAAAAAAAGCACAAAAGTACCTTTCAGTGCAACGCTAGCAATCAGCTGTTTTCTGTCAATTATTAAGAATTGTGAAATTGAAAACAAATCAATTCTTCGGTTCTGCTTTACTTGGCCTGCTAAACGCTTTTTAAGCTCAGTATCAAAATTACCCATCCGCTTCTTGTTTTTCTTTGCCGAATTTTGTTCGTTTTTTTCCATGTTTGCAACTGAAAAATAACTTTTATTTTTTTTTAGCATATTACATTTTGTTTATGCTTACCTCTCCTGTCAAAATTCCGTTCAGAAAGAACGAAAAATTTGATATTCCTGCTCAAAGCCTGGGTTGCCTAACTTAATTTACGTCAAAAAAAAGTAGTAAAAACAATACTACTTTTTTAAAAAGCTGCAGACTATCAACAGAAATTTTTTGACAGAAAAATTACTTAAGCATTTCTGAAGCGTTTTTTATATGAAGTTTTTGATTCTTTAGCAAGCTGCATACGGGCCTTTAAACTGATACGTATTCATAAAGTTTAACTGTTAGAATTCTATCAAAAATATTTGCCATAGTACATTGTTTTGTTATTGATGACATTGGCTTATCATCGGATTTAAAAATTGGCACAACACAGCAATTTTTTGAACTATTTAAAAAAGGCTTTTTATATTTTTTAAAAGACTAACTCTTTACATTCTTAAAGTTAATCAGTCTCCTATTAAACCAAGGGGACTTATTACTTAAAGACTGTCTCATTAAAGGTATCGCTAACCTCACCGAAAATTAATTTTTACCAATAAAAACTGACACATCTTTTCAGGGTCATTACAATATGATATTAGTGACCAATCCACAGAATTTAAAAAATCATTTATCGCTAAATAATTTCCCTTTGATATAATAAATGATTATATGATGATAGCAGATCTTTTTCAAAAGTATAAAATTCAAAGGATATCACAACTGATTTATGGTGAATGGTATTTCTTGAAATTGGCCTGAGACACAAATCACAAGACGATCTAATATCATTAAATATAAAGAACAAAACAAACGTTGTGCCAATCTAATTTTTTAGGTCGTTAACCTGATTGAATTTCTGAAAAAGAAAAAAACTAGCAACAGTTTCATCATTATGAGAGTTAATATTGTAAGGTAATAAAATATTTTCTTCCATTACACATAGTGTCCAAAAATAAATCCTGTGGGACAATTCTTAATTATAGTCCCCATATAAAGCTGGCGCCTGATCATCACTTAAATATATTTATCTTTGGGTTGGATATTTTTTTTTTCCAAAAAATAAGTACTTTTAACAAATATGGTCACGAGCGGTCCACATCCGATATGAACTTTTTCATATCTGCAGGCATAAAAAGTTAATATCAATGCCACTCAAATTTGGTATGTGCTTTTTTTTCTATATAGAGACACATAACGTTAATGTTATTTTAGTGTATAAGGGGTTTAAGATTAATTTTGTTCATCATCATACAATAACACTCTGTAATAGGCATAGTGACCAACACAGAAACACCTTTCTGAGTTCCCATAAAAAAGTGATATTGATTTTACTGATATTTGGTTGATTTATATTTTTGAGAATTATAATTAACTTTACTAAATATAGTCATTATCCGATATGATCTACAAGCAAATTGAGTTAATGCCATCCAGTACAGTTGAACCAACGACTATATTTCGAGACTACTGGTATATAATGGGTATTGATAAAGATAGTCTAGACCAATCATTACTTTCATATTTATTTTTTTCACTTTGACTTGCTAAAGAAATTTCAATAATGTAGTTAAAAATTACTAAAATTTAATAAAACATAATGGAATATTAAAATGATGACAAGTTACAAGTATATTAACAAAGAAAAACATGTAAATCATTTACAAAGACGTGTGGGTTGAAGAGCATTAATGCTTTTGAAGTTTTCTTTTTTGTATTGTTTGTCAAGAATCTGCTTAGTGAGGGTCAAGTGTACCACTTGTATAATGTTGACAATTAGAATTTCAAGATTTGCTTGTGCCTGTATATTTATAGCACATGCACACATTAACATTCATGTGAATGTGTTTGTGGTTTTTTCTCAAATATGAGTATGCGGTAAAATTAGATTATTTGTTAATTTCATAAAAAGTCAATAAAAATAATTTTTAAGAGTCTTTGTTTTTATAGTGTGAATTAAAATAATAAAATAAAAACAAAATATCGTCATCATGTGTGTTTTAATTATAAAAATAAGTTTTCAATGTTAAGTTTTTTTTTTCTTGTTTCATTCAAAATTGTTGTGTAGTTGATATTTATTAGACTGATAAATTTGATGAGGTTAAGTAGTTCTCGGATTTGAGAATTGTCACGACTTTAATTTAATTGTTGTGTTCAATCATGTGATGATTATTTTTAAATTGCAAATATATAATATAAATGCTTTTTTACGCTCTGTTTGATAGTTTTTATACCCTTTACCACTATGTGGTTTGGGACAGGGCTTCCCATTACTCGAGCTGCTCGAGTAATTGATGAGCTACTCGAGCTCAACGAGTAGCTCGAGTAGTAAAAATTAGCATTTTTCATGTTTGAAAGCATGTAAAAAGTTAAATATAGGTATGTATACTTTTTAGAATCGTATAGATACCAGAAATATCATCGTTAAATTTCACTTGAATCGGAGTGTCCCACTGGCGTGGGCAAACTACTACTCGAAAAAGATCGACGACTTTCCATACAAATGTATGAAAATATTAACTTCATAGATGTTTAACGTCATTTAAGAAAAAATTTCCAAAAAGACATGGTATGATTTTACGTATTTTGAAGTCAGTTATATTGGTAGATTAGTCTCCTGAAATATTGAAGCACTCTGATAAAAACTGTGGAGTGGGCTAAGTACTACTCGAAAGAGATCATCCACGTTCCATCCATATGTATGGAAATAATGTTCTTCGTATATGTTTGATGCATATTTACAAAAAAAATTTTCAAGAACAGTTGGAAAAAACTTTCAGTATTTTAATCTGAATATATGTAGAGGATATGTTTTCAAAATTTCAAAGCATTTGGACAAAAATGTTGGCGTGTGGGAGCAACTACTCGAAAAAGAACGGAAATTTTGCAAAAAAGTGTAAAAAAATAAAAAAAATTTTTTTAATTTTTTTAATAAAAAAATTTTTTTTAATTTTTTCACTGTCTGTAATTGACTATATTCAGAGATTACTCATAAAAAATTTTTAGCCATTCCGACCAAAATTGTGGCGTCGGTATACCACTACTCGACTGATATCGGCCACTTTCTATACAAATGCGTGAAAATATGCTCTTATTTGAAGTTTGATGATATTTTCCAGAAAATTTTCCACAACGACGTAATAAAAAATTACATTCTTTAGAGCTGTATATACAAAGAGAACACTTTCTTCAAGTTTCAAAGCATTCCGCCAAAAATTGAAGCTTGGAGGACTACTACTCGACGAAAAACAAAAAATAAAAAATAAATTTTTCCAAAAAAAAAAAAATTTTTTTCTCTTTTTACTGCCCGTAATTGACCTTATTCACAGATGATTCATTTAAAAAATTAAGTCATTCCGATTAAAATTGAGCTCTGGGCGAACAACTACTCGAAAAAGATCAACCACTTTCTATACAAATTTGTGCAAATTTGATCTTTTTTTAAGTTTGATGTAACTTTAAAAAAAAATTCCATCAGGACTTGCTAAAATTTTTACTGTTTGTAGTTGCAAATATATCAAGATAACCTTCCTTAAATTTCAAAGTATTCCGACAATAATTGTGCTGTTGGCGAACTACTACTCGATAAAGCTCGACCACTTTCCATACAAATATATGAAAAAATTCACTTCATGCAAGTTTGACATCGATTTACATAAAATATTTAAGGCACACATGGTGCAAATTTAAGCTTTTTAATGTTTAAAATACGACTACATTACGTACACGAAATTTCAAAGTAATCTGGCCAAAATTATGGCTCGGACAAACTACTACTCGAAAAAGATCAGACTCTTCCCATACAAAAGTGTGAAAATTTGCTCTTATTTCTTGTTTGATATAATTTTACAGAAAATTTTTTATAATGACATAGCCAAAAGTTATATTTTTTAGATTTAGAAATATAAGGAGAGTATTTCTTTTAAATTTCAAATCTTTCCCACAATAATTATGGGGTGGACAAACTACTACTCGAAGAAGCTCGACCACTTTCCATACAAATGTATGAAAACATTCACTTCATGGAAGTTTGACATCGATTTACAAAAAATTTTTCAAAAGTATATGGTAAAAATGAATACAAATTGTAGTCCATTATATCAACACATTATTTTTCTAAAATATTGAAACACTCGGGTGAAAGGTGAAAGATCAGTAATTAAAAAAAAAAAATCATTTTTCAAAAAATATTCAAGGAACACTTTCTACAAATTTATAAATTCTAAAGTAGCATATAAGAGGACATAACGTCCTTAAAATTTCAAAGAATTATGGCAATAATTGTGCTGTTGCCGAAATACTACTCGAAAAAAATCAGCCAAATCCTTCAGCGAAATCTTTATATGTTTTGAAGTTTGAGGACATTGCATCCTTCAAATTTCAAACTATTCCAAGGAAAATTTTGGAGGCGGCAAACTACTACTCGAAAAAATTCAGCCACTTACATACAGTGTGCGCAAATATACTCTTCTTTCAAGTTTGAAATAAGTTATTATATTTATTTTAGTGAATATTTCATTTTATTTAAGTACATAAAAACTAATAACTTTTTAACAATGAATTTTGAAAAATAATTATAAATAATTTTTAAAGTACAGTATCATTTAATTAATAACATTGAATTAAGGACTTCTATATACTTTACATTAAAAAATCTTTGTTATGACTGAGAAAAACTAAAGTGTTAACATTTGATGGTTTCAGCGAACTTCTTTTAGCAGTGACTGCATTACCAGCTGTAGAAAAGCACCGCCCTGATTCTGCTGAAGTTGCTGGGATACAAAGGTATCTCTTGGCCATTCGTGATATGTTCGGGTACTTTTCTTCACGATCCTGCCACCATTTCAGTGGACAGTCTTTCCACTCGAATTGTCTTTCACGTTGATATCTCGACCACTCGATGTGAAGATTGTCATTTGTGCTCTGCGTTCGTTTTAAAAATTTGTCGATAGCGCATATTTTAGAAGGCTGAAATGTTGTATATTCTGTTGCTAATTCTTCTTCTTTATACAAAAGCTCCTTCACTTCTTTTTCGATTTGGGATTGATTAGAAAGGGTTTCATGCTCCATATCTTTATAACGAGGATTGAAAAATGATGCCAACATTCTTGTTGTTACATCTGCTGAGATCTTCAAATTAAAGCGACTTTCCAATTTTGCCTTGACGTTAGTTTTAAAAGAAATTGTCCAATCATCGGCGGTTATATCATCATTTAAGTACTCTTCAATCCAGTGGTTTAGTATTGGGCGAACCATCGAATCGAAGATCTGTTAGAGCACAAAATTTTCATCCTAGTCCCCATATAAATATAGCACCCGATATGAACTTTTTCATATCTGCAGCCAAAAAAATTAATAAAAATGCCACTCAAATTTGGTTTATGCTTATTTTCTACATGCAATTAGTCGAACCGAAGAGTTAGGGTCTCTAAACCATGGTATAGGGTATAGTATAGTCGGTCAAGACCGACTATAATTTTCTTACTTGTTATTTATTTATTTATTTATTCACAAAAAAAAAAACTATATGTGTTTACAATTTAGTAAGTAGTGCTCCCGGTTTATTTATTTATTTATATGTTTCATTTTTTAACTTCTAAACAAAACATTTGTCTTTAAAAGTAGACATCTTACGGTGTTATAATATAAACATAATATAGCTAACAATTTATGAATAAATAATAATCTATTCTAATAAAACATATTCTATTGAAACATTTCTTTTTAAAATTCTAACACGTTGCTGGTTTCTTTAATTGTTGCAGGAATAATATTCCAAAGACGTATTACAGTTAAAAAAAATTGTCATTCGGACATTTTAAAGGCTGTATTCTAATAGATGACGAAACATTTATCAAGTGTGACTTTAAACAAATTCCTCGTATTCAGATATGGTGTGAAGAAAATATTTAAGTATAAAAAGACGGACAAATTTTCTAAAAAATTTTTACTATGGCAGGCCATATGCACAAAACCATTCGTCATATGTGGATCTTGAAACACTAATTTGTAGATACAAAAATATTTACACAAACGTGTATTACTTCTTTATAAACAACACATAGTACCTCCATTATTACTATGCATTATGCTAATCGGACATTAGAGTGGTTTAAAACAAATAATATTACATATATCCTAAAGCAATGTAATCCCCAAATTGCCCGGAGCTTCGTCCTATTGATAAGTACTTGCACAAGTCGAGCGGATGTTGTTAGAAATGTCCAAATTAGCTAACAATGACAAGAAACAAATTAAATATTAGATAAAAGCGGTAAAAATTGATCAGAATAGGTGTACAAAACCTCTTGAGAGGTTAAAAAAAAAATTGTATACATATACATATGCCAGATCACCTATCGAAGAATAATTTTCATTTGTATTATTTGTGTTCCCATTATATGATATGAATTTAAAATTAATGTTTTGTTGTTTTTAAGTTTCGAATAAAATAATTTGCACTTAAAAAGCATTTTCATCATGACCAGAGGTTTTAGTTTAGTCCAGTTTGGATATAATATCAACAATTTCTATATCATAAGTATAAACGAAAACAAATGTCTGTTAACATGGACTTAATGTTATCGGTCCATTACATGTATCACAAGGAAATGACACAATTTGTTGTTTTTTAAGTTATTGGTATTTGTACAAAATAGTTATTAAATAGATTTAATTTTTCTTGGTTGTTTTTGACCAGTTCTCCATAAACATTTTTTATATTTATTTATTTTCTGAAGGTTTCTACTAATATTTGCATATAAAAATGTTCATTTTTTTTTGATGCTGTTGAATATTATTTAAAGAATAAAATAATAACTATTCATGCATTCTTTTCAAGCTTTCCTGCTTATATTACTTATTCTTTATACCCTATACCACTATGTGGTTTGGGTATAATGACTTTGTGCTGCTGTTTGTAACTACCAAAAATATTTGACCTAGACCCATCTTTTATTATACCGATCGAATTAGAGTCACTATCTGATTCGATTTAACGATGTCCGTCCGTCCGTCCGTCCGTCCGTCTGTGCGTCCATGTAAAGCTTGTAATCAAACTGCAGGTCACAAATATGAATATATTTTGACGAACGCTATTGAAATTGGTGAGGATCGGTCCATGTTCAGACCTAGCCCCCATACAAATTACCCAAATGAAATCGACATATATTGCCATAAGATCCAAATTGTCATATAGATCTTACTCAAATTGGGTTTGTATGCGTTCATTACATCCTTTAATGAGTAGTCCAAAAATGATCCCTTTGACCCCATATAGAGCTGCTTCCCGATCTTCACTTAAATCTATTAAAAAAAAAATATTGCACTGATTCTTCTCAAATTTTGTTTGTATATATTTTTCCAAAATACGAGAGACTTTACCAAACATGATCAGGATCGGTCCATTTTTGGACCTAGTCCCCATATGGATATAACATCCGATATGAACTTTTTCATATCTGCAGCCGAAAATATTAATAAAAATCCCACTCAAATTTGGTTTTTGCTTATTTTCTATGTCCAGTTAGTTGGGCCTAAGAGATAGGGTTTCTAAACGCATGGTATAGGGTATCGTATAGTCGGTCTAGACCGACTATAATTTTCTTACTTGTTATACCCTATACCACTATGTGGTTTGGGTATAATGACTTTGTGCTGCTGTTTGTAACAACCAAAAATATTTGACCTAGACCCATCTTTAATTATACCGATCGAATCAGAATCACTTTCTGAGTTGATTTAACAATGTCCGTCCGTCCGTCCGTCCGTCCGTCCGTCCGTCCGTCCGTCCGTCCGTCTGTGTGTCCATGTAAAGCTTGTAATCAAACTGCAGGTCGCAAATATGAATATATTTTGATGAAATTTGGTATATAAGCTTTTGTCGGCCATGGGATGAACGCTATTGAAATTGGTGAGAATCGGTCCATGTTCAGACCTAGCCCCCATACAAATTACCCATATGAAATCGACATAAATTGCCATAAGATCCAAATTGTCATATAGATCTTACTCAAATTGGGTTTGTATGCGTTCATTACATCCACTAATGAGTAGTCCAAAAATGATCCCTTTGACCCCATATGGAGCTGCTTCCCGATCTTCACTTAAATCTATTTAAAAACAAAAATATTGCACTGATTCTTCTCAAATTTTGTTTCTACATATTTTTGCAAAATACAAGAGACTTTACCAAACATGATCAGGATCGGTCCATTTTTGGACCTAGTCCCTTTATAGATATAGCATCCGATATGAACTTTTTCATATCTGCAGCCAAAAAAATTAATAAAAATCCCACTCAAATTTGGTTTCTGCTTATTTTCAATGTCCAGTTAGTTGGGCCTAAGGGATAGGGTTTCTAAACGCATGGTATAGGGTATCGTATAGTCGGTCTAGACCGACTATAATTTTCTTACTTGTTTTTAATTAGATTAGTATTTAATGAGAAATCAATCAATGAAAATCAATGAATATATTTTGATGAAATTTGGTATTTAATCTTTTATCGGCCATGGGATGAACGCTATTGAAATTGGTGAGAATCGGTCCATGTTCAGACCTAGCCCCCATACAAATGACCCCTATGAAATCAACATATATTGCCATAAGATCCAAATTATCATAAAAATCTTAGTCAAATTGGGTTTGTATGTATATATTACATCCATTAATCAGTAGTCCAAAAATGATCCCTATTGGATAACTCTTAGTCATAGGCCCCATATAAAGCTGCTTCCCGATATTCACTTAAATCTATCAAAAAACAAAAATATTGCACTGATTCCTCTCAAATTTTGTTTGTATATTGTTTTGCAAAATACAAGAGACTTTACCAAACATGGTCAGGATCGGTCCATTTTTGGGTCTAGTCCCCATATAGATATAACATCCGATATGAACTTTTTCATATCTGCAGCCGAAAATATTAATAAAAATCCCACTCAAATTTGGTTTATGCTTATTTTCTATATCCAGTTAGTTGGGCCTGAGAGATAGGGTCTCTAAACGCATGGTATAGGGTATAGGGTATAGGTCTAGACCGACTATAATTATACCATATACCACTATGTGGTTTGGGTATAATGACTTTGTGATGCTGTTTGTCACTACCAAAAATATTTGACCTAGACCCATCTTTAATTATACCGATCGAATCAGAATCACTAACTGATTCGATTTGACGATGTCCGTCCATGTAAACTTTGTAATCAAACTGCAGGTCGCATATCTGAATATATTTTGATGAAATTTGGTATGTAGCTTTTCATTGGTCATAGGATGAATGCTATTGAAATTGGTGAGAATCGGCCCATGTTCAGACCTAGCCCCCATACAAATGACCCCTATTAAATCGACATAAATTGCCATAAGATCCGAATTGTCATATAGCTCTTACTCAAATTGGGTTTGTATGCGTTTATTACATCCATTAATGAGTAGTCTAAAAATGATCCCTGGGCCAACTCTTAGTCATAGGCCCTATATAGAGCTGCTTCCCGATTTTCACTTAAATCTATAAAAAAAAACAAAAATATTGCACTGATTCTTCTCAAATTTTGTTATACGTTATATGTGGTTTGGGTATAATGACTTTGTGCTGCTGTTTGTAACAACCAAAAATATTTGAACTACACCCATCTTTAATTATACCGATCGAATCAGAATCACTATCTGATTCGTTTTAACGATGTCCGTCTGTCCGTCCGTCCGTCCGTCTGTGTGTCCATGTAAAGCTTGTAATCAAACTGCAGATCGCAAATATGAATATATTTTGATGAAATTTGGTATATGATCTTCTATCGACCATAGCATGATCGCTATTGAAATTGGTGAGAATCGGTCCATGTTAAGACCTAGCCCCCATACAAATGATCCCTATAAAATCGACTTAAATTGCCATAAGATCCAAATTATTATATAAATCTTAGTAAAATTGGGTTTGTATGTGTTTAAATGATCCCTATGGGACAACTCTTAGGCCCCATATAGAGCTGCTTTCCGATCTTCACATAAATCTATCAAAAAACAAAAATATTGCACTGATTCTTGTCAAATTTTGTTTGTATATATTTTTGCAAAATACAAGAGACTTCACCAAACATGGTCAGGATCGGTCCATTTTTGGGCCTAGTCCCCATATAGATACAGCATCCGATATGAACTTTTTTTTATATCTGCAGCCGAAAAAATTAATAAAAATCCCACTCAAATTTGGTTTATGCTTATTTTCTATATCCAGTTAGTTGGGCCTATGAAATGGGGTCTCTAAACGAATGGTATAGGGTATCGTATAGTCGGTCTAGACCGACTATAATTTTCTTACTTGCTTTAGTCTACTTTCTACATCCTCACATCGTCGTTAACTTTTTAGTTTTAAATGATTTTTCTTGAACAATATCAGAGTTATTTATTTTTTGGTCATCGTTCTTTCTCGTTGGTCGACCTTAGGGCTTTCAGGTTATGATTTAAGTAGTATCAAAAGTCAGATAACCAGTTTTCTCATATTTTGTAATGAATTATAAGGTACTTCTAATCATTTCAGTATATTCTAATATACTTGATTGACTTTTAAGTGGTATCAAATAGTGATTTCATGAACTACACTAAATAATATCAATTAAAATATGTTCCATAATATTAGTGTAAACATTATCAATAGATGATGCGGATTCAGGGCGCCTTATTGGGCTATGACAATTTAAATAGTGAAAACTTGATAATACGGTAATCAAGTTAGGAGATAATGAGTTTTGCGAAACATCTATGTGAGAATCACCAACAACAACACAGGGAATACATCCACAAGTGACAATAAAACTTTGAAACTTTGTGGACTCAATCGGTGATACTCGTATATAGCATAACGTTAACCTGAGCGATTTTCCATGAATTTTATAATATTCCATTGATACTGTAATCATTTCAATACTTCCACATTGTTCGATTTTGTACTTAATGTCTTTGTGAATACAAACTGATGTTCCATTATAATTATCACCTGTACAGCAATGAACTACATTGTATCCAGGGATATTGTAAAACTGAATTAATTTGGCCTTAAGCCAGGTGTCTTCAACTGTTATAATGCGTGGTAGATTTGGAAATTTTGAAATTGATGTTTTAAATTTAATAAATTTATGAATAACTGAAATGCTTCTTATATTTATTCTGTATAAATTTATATTATATATTATATATATGTATATCCATAACAACTGCATGTTAGAAATAAATCGGTATATAATTTTATTTACATAAAATTCTGCAATATTTTGTTGTGGGGAAAATACATTTATTTTGCATTAACAGAGTGCCACTTCATTTTGCTCAGCGTGACTATGTCACAATAGATGGCGCCACAATTTTTGTTCTTATATGCTTTGCAATAGTTATTTCTATTTTAACACGAATGTCAATATTTTCAAATAGATGTTATACATAGCAATGTTAAGAGTATACATGGGCTGGTCTTTTATTTCATACGTTTTTTCATTATTCTTTTACAAATCTGAACGTAAGTTTGGCATATTAACTTTGTTGTCTTTACAAAATAGAGTTACCGAGTTCATCAATTAGTTTTTTGCTTTCAAAACAGTTCTACATAGTTATATAGAACTATTATTCTGCTTTACCTACAAAATATCTGATTGCGATTACATCTAATTTTTAAAAATTGTTTATAATTACTAAAGCATTATTATTCACATAAATACAAAATTGCACTTTTTAAATTTTCCATTCAAATTTAAGAAAATATCAATTCTAAAAACTGGAATTAAAAATTTCCAGTTATAAATTACAATTAATTGAATTTCAGAAAATCATATCAAAACGTCGGAAATTATAATTCTATATTTAGAAGACATCAATTGCATCTTTAATATATAAATTTTATTCATTAAACACAAATTGAAACTCCAAAAAAAAAAAAAAAAAACACCAACTACCTGTGTTTACATTTAAAAAATTTTTACATTTAAAAAAAAAAATATTGACATTCAGGAGAAATTAATAGCTTTATAGTAGCGCGATTCAGTAACTTCTTTTAACGATAGTCGAATCGTAAAAAAAAGAAAATAGCAAAATTATCAGTAAAATTTTTAAACGATATTCGCTATTGCTAAAGTCAGCTGTTGTTGTTATCTAAACGACAACCATTTTTGTGTTGCTTATTCAATCGATTAAAACTTAAATTTTTAGGTTGAAATGTCGTCATACATAAATAAAAATCATAAAATAGTGAAAATATTTTGCTTTATTTAAAAAAACTTTTTTATATAAATAAAAAAAATTAAATAGCATATTCAATTCATTATTTCATTTTCAAATAAATACACAGAAATATTAGTAAAAAAAATAAAACACGAAGTAATTTTTTTTTTCTATTCATCTTTGTGTTTTTCGCTTATTTTGACACAGATGCCACTCGTTTACAATTTAAATAAATAGAAAAATAGATTTGTCGACTGTCGTTAAGATGTATGTGCTTAGTGAATCACTTAATCCTTAGTGCAAACAACAATAGCTGTCGATATATTCTGCGATTGTCTGATCGTTGAAATTTACAGAATCACACTAAAGAAAACATTAAGTTAAATTCAATGGATTTTAGAAAACGTCAAATGATATTTAAGAATTGCAAACATAAAAATTGTTACATAAACAAACGCAATTTGATGAGAATGTTATTTATATAGAAATTTTCATAATTTTTTTTGGATGAAAATTTTGAAGTTTTTCAGAAAATAAAGATAACAAATTATTTTATTTTAAATGTTTGGGACATTTGGTTTTTTGCGTTTGGCATCCCTAATTTGAATATTTATTATTATAAATTTATTCTCTATGTTTTCCAAATATGGCAATGTTTTAATAAATAAGTTGAGAGAGCTTTTGTTTTGGTTATTATTTGTTACTCCATCCGGCCTATATGGCCGCAATGAAGAAATATTTGGCCAGTTAAAAGAAACTATACAGCCATCTCCAATTAGCACGATTTAGTGCATATAGCCACCCTACACAACCATTACCTTTGCAGTGGAGGTTAGAGCGAACTATTTAATTAGCAAAAACTAAATTAAACGAGAAGTTATGTCATATAACCGGAAACGCATGCATATAGGTATATGACCAAAAAGCAAACACCGAAATAATCCGAAATAATAGAAAAGACGAAAACCAACCCAAAGAATTTGCTGAAATAATTTGGTATTAAGTTTAACAAATTGTTTACTTTTTCATTTACATTTATTATCAAGACTCAAACCGAGGTGGAGGGTATCAAAGATTCAGCACAGCCGAATTTAACACTCTTACTTGTTTTTTTTTATTAGAAATCACTCTAATCAGGCTTTTGTCAGGGTTTTGTTTTTATTTGTTACTGGTTTGATTAAAAAGAAAAGCGAAATAAAAGTATGTGTAAAATTATTAAATATTTTCAACAAAATTCAACTTGGTCCTACAAAAAGTTGGCCAAAGAATTACAGGACTGTCGTCCAACAGCTTCCAATGTATTAGAAACTATCAGGAGAAATGGTTCGGGAAGAAAGAAAGGTCCATATGATGTTTTTAAGATCAAGAAAATATCAGGAACATATCCGGTAAAAAGCAGCTGGTTAGCTTAGTGCTCAGACTTTTAGGTGCGAAAAGTGAAAGCCAATGCAGGTTTTAAAACACACATAGTCCAACAAATTTTAAACAGAGCACGGAAATGAAAATCATATTTCATAAAAAAGTATTTCTGCTGCATAATCGACGACAAAATGTATGTACTGCAAAAATTTTTCGCAGCTTCCAGGTCAAATTTTGTATGTGGTTATTGCTCAAAGAATCCGGTATCCTGAAGGATTTTAATAATTCCCAAATATACAACCTATAGCCCGTTTATTATCAAAATTTTCTGAAAATAGAAATTTGTATGTTAAAATAAATAAAAAAAAAAAAATGCCCTTGTAATTTATAAAAAGCAATGTGTAACTTTTAATTGTACCCAGCGTAGCTTTAAATCCATTTACTTTTCCACAAATATATTTAGATTTGCGAACTATTTGTATACTAGGTTTGAATGAACATGAAGATAAAGATGTATGGACGGACAACGCTGAAACATAAGCACATTATTATTGCCAAGGTTTTTTATATCCTATATCGCGATCGGTTCAGATTCATTTTTGATGTCCTCACGAATTGTTTCGATGATTTTTTGAATATATTAAATGTGGGAGCAATATGAACTACCTTCTATCTGGACGATAAAGTTTTTAAACAATGTCCTGTTTAAAATTTGCATTTTTGCATTAAAACGGTAGAAAATGCCAACATTTTTTTTTATTCAAAATTTTATACTTAATAAAATCTTTGGCTTATCCTCGTTCATTCTTTTGTACTAACCAGTTTTTAAGAATTTAATTACTAGTTCAAGCACACAATAAAATTAATTACGGACGTGCAAAAGTTGAATCATTTCTCAGATCGATGATATAAAGAAGTTTTATGAATATTCTTATTCCACCACATCCTAAAAACCAAATAAATTTAACTATAAAACCATTTCCATCCGCATTCTCAAAAAATGAGAAATCTTTAATTAAGTTGGAATACAATAATCAAGAATATATGTAATTGCATAAATATTCTGACAAGCTTAACTCTACTGATTGCCAGATTTAAATATGTGAACATTATTTGAATTAAAAGCATTGTTTGTACTTTTAACGGTTTTATTCGGTTCTGTAATTCTTATGACTTGTGCGTGTATGGGAGTGTGTGTGGATATAAATGTATTTATATGGGTTTAGTAGGAATGTATGTTTGTATTTGTAGAATTAACAACAAATTCGCATACTTCAAAAGTATATGCAATAAGGTGGCGCTTAATATTGAACTTTAGACTTTGTATTTTGTATTCATTTTTTATATTGCGTTTTCAGAGTTTTTTATGGTAAAAATGTTATCATAAAAACGAATTAATAAATTAAACAGTGCAACAGCAGTTCCCTTCCAGCCACAGAGCCAAAATCAAACATCAAACTTCACAGTGTCACCCGCCAGGTTATTCTGAAGATTTCCTGAAAATTTCATTAAAATCGGTCCATCCACTTTTATATATATAGTTGCCATTAGTGGTACAATATTAAAAGTTGATTTTGCCGTGCTTCTCCACCCACACACCAAAAATAAGGTTTTAAAAGTTAAAAAAGTCGAATTTTCATAATTCTTTTTTGAAGATATGAATGATGTTGGATTATTTATATTATATAAATGTTATAGCATAACATTTGTAGAATCTTTATTTTATTTATTTATTTATTTAATTCCATTTGTTGTTAATAGCTCACACCCATACAACAGGGAAGGGATCATATACGTCTTGGCAAGTAAGGCCCTTATTCTTAAAGGGGTGAAATACTTGTGGACCAGACAGCTCGTTGTTTCGCATAAGTTTGACCAACCAGTGAGTTTATATGATCAGTCCATGCCAAATTGCTATTGAAAGTTATCCCTAGATTTTTCGCCGTATTAACAATTTCAATTTTCTGTCCATTTAAAGCAATGTCTTCAGAAATGGTGGGATTTAAACTTTTTTTTCGTATAACAATGCATTTAGATTTCTGTGGATTCAAACAGAGTCCGTTAGCATTAGCCCAAAGGTAGATTCTGTTTAAGTCGTCATTTAGAAGGGTTATGCTTGAAGCAATATTCTGAACTGGGCTACTTAAAGTTAGTTGCACGTCATCTGCGTATAAATGTATCTTAGAATTGGAGAGTTGTTTTGGCAAATCATTTGCGAACAAGGAAAACAAAATTGGACCCTAAAAATAGAGCCCTGAGGCACTACCCTAGTAAGGGATAATCTATCTGACCATACACCGTTTACAAATACTGACTGTGTGCGGTTCGAAAGATATGATGTTATTAAGTTTGGTTGCTTTATCCGTAAATCAAAAAAAGTGTTTCAGTTTTCCAAGGAGTATATCATGGTCTACCGTATCGAAGGCCTTAGAATGGTCTAGAAGCACTAAAAAGTTTATATTTCCGTTTTCCAATCCTTGCCGTATGTTCTCAATAACTTCCACAAGAGCCGTAACGCAGCTATGGCATTGACGAAAACCAGATTGCGTACTGCAAAGCAAATTATGTGTATTGACATATGAAATCATTATACCCTATACCACTATGTGGTTTGGGTATAATGACTTTGTGCTGCTGTTTGTAACAACCAAAAATATTTGACCTAGACCCATCTTTAATTATACCGATCGAATCAGAATCACTTTCTGAGTTGATTTAACAATGTCCGTCCGTCCGTCCGTCCGTCCGTCCGCAGGTCGCAAATATAAATATATTTTGATGAAATTTGGTGTATAAGCTTTTATGGGCCATGGGATGAACGCTATTGAAATTGGTGAGAATCGGTCCATGTTCAGACCTAGCCCCCATACAAATTACCCATCTGAAATCGACATAAATTGCCATAAGATTCAAATTGTCATATAGATCTTCCTCAAATTGGGTTTGTATGCGTTCATTACATCCATTAATGAGTAGTCCAAAAATGATCCCTTTGACAACATATAGAGCTGCTTCCCGATCTTCACTTAAATCTATTAAAAAACAAAAATATTGCACTGATTCTTCTCAAATTTTGTTTGTATATATTTTTGCAAAATACAAGAGACTTTACCAAACATGATCGGGATCTGTCCATTTTTGGACCAAGTCCCTATATAGATATAGCATCCGATATGAACTTTTTCATATCTGCAGCCAAAAAAATTAATAAAAATCCCACTCAAATTTGGTTTTTGCTTATTTTCTATGTCCAGTTAGTTGGGCCTAAGAGATAGGGTCTCAAAAGGCATGGTATAGGGTATCGTATAGTCGGTCTAGACCGACTATAATTTTCTTACTTGTTTGTTTATACAATAGTTTTTCCAAGACTTTTGATAGAAAACACAATATGGCTATAGGTCTGAATTCTCCATTTGACTTAGGTAAGGGCACAATTTTTGCAAGTTTCCAGTTTAGCGGGTACATACACACAGAAAACAGATTCATTGTGGCTACCGAATTTATTACCAACCGAATTGCGATAATGCTAATAACCGATTTTCGGGTTCACGATGATTATAATTATATTGCTTTAACAGTAAATATTTTATCATAATAGAAAATTTGCAGATGATATGAAATTTCTGTTGATACAATCGAAAATACAGTTGTTCCACTTAAGACCAATTCGGTTGGCAAATATTTTTTATGTGTGTACAAAACATTATAATAGTATTAAACAGATGAGTAACATACGGCAAAATCAGGGGTAGAAGTAATCTTATAAATTTTGGGTGTAATTTATCACTGCCCATTGCATTTGATTTTATTAAAGAGCACATTGAAATAACGTCATTTTGAGTTACGCAAGAAAATTGAAAATGTTCGCTGATTAACCTGTTATCTGTATTTAAGGTGTCTGAGGAAAAATTATAAAAAGTGAAATTTGCTTTAATTACAGGTGCGTTGGTAAACGTTCTGTTAAGCATTTGCATCTACTTGGCAAGCAATGTTGTTGTTCGCATTACCAATTCCTATTTCGCGAATAGTATTCCAAGTCTGTCGAGAACTGATCGCAGTGCTAAACCGTTTGGAATAATATTCGGTTTAAGCATATCTGATATGTCTATTAACATTTTTCCTGGCAATAGAATATTGTATTTTAAGCTCAGATGGCATATGCAAAATCCCTTTGGTGTATAGCATTCCGAACAGCATTTGAAAACCAGGGTTTTTGTCTATGTATCGTTCTCTTGTGTTTCAGTGGTACAGTTAAATCAAAAAGGTGTTGAATATTGTGCTCCAAAAATGATGATTGCTAATCAACGGAAGACATAAAATAGATGTCACTCCAAGCAATGTGAGATGAATATTCATATAAATGATTAAAATCTAAGTGTTTAAAGTCACGATAACTGAAAAACTGATTAACTTATTGAACTTGAAAGTTATATGTTAGAAAGATCAGATCATGTTTAGAAAAACATGGAGCTGATATCTGATCATACAGAATTATGTTCGCGGTGTTAGACACAAAGAAAAGGTCAATCAGCGTGTTTGATGTAGATGTATGGTGTGTTGGATTTTTCATATTTACTGGAAAAAGACCAAGCGATAACATATTATCAGGGAGGGTCGTCTCCATTTAGATATTTGAATTAAAATCACCAGTAATGACTATATCATCATACTCTGAGGCAAGATTCTCAAGCGTAGAATACAAAACGGTCAAAGGTATTCTCTTATTTGGCCTATAAACGCAACCCACTAATAACTTTTTGCCAAATGATAAAACTTCAATGAAAACAAACTCAACTACTTGTCCAATTGAACTATTTGATGACTTACAGCAAATTTTGCAGGAAGTACTATTTTTCACAAATATCGCAACACCACCACCATGACTTCCTCTATCAGATCTAAAAATCTTGTAACCAGAAGGACATATAAGACTATCAGGGGGTTGATGGTACTAGCCATGTTTCCGAAACACAAATAACATCAATGTCGAAGTTCACAAAAACTAATTTAAATTCATCTTCTTTATTGTTCAAGCTTTGGGCATTTATGTGTACGATTTTAAAACCTTTTTCGTGTTTAGCCAAGATTCTGACCATATGCATTGTCAAGTCTTTGGTTCTTCCACGTTCATCACTGTTAAAAACCACGAGAGCGTATATTAAAATGTGCAATGCTAAAAGAAACATCCAGAAAATTAAAAAATTTAAAAAAATAACCAATATTGGAAATCAGATAAAATATGAAGGTCATATAATTGTTTAATAATGACAAAACAATTGAAAAAATATTGAATGAAGAGACAAACATGCAAAAAATTATTATATAATAAACAAGTAAAATTTATGGAGTAGAACGAAAAAACTGCTTCAGTTGATCTGGAGAAATAATATTAATGGGTTCTTCATTTTCATTTAGCTTAACGTAAACAATACCTCGTAGAGTGTACACTGTCCTCAAAAGAATCTTTGAAATAATTTTCAATTAAAATTTTTAATAAATAGGTCCGTGACTGCGAATCTCCGGAGGCGTTGTTGTTTTGTGGTGAACATCATAGCTCGTTACCGGATCATGTGAAATAAAAAAAATCGAAATGCGTTTAAAAGGTGACATATTGCCTGAGGTAGTGACGAAGAGTTTTTTTTAATTTTTTTTTTTTTATTTATTTTTTTTTATTTTTTGGCAGCATTTTGAAGTGAAAAACACGATTGTGCTATATAATTTCGGGAATTTGTTGTTAAAAAATGGGGAAGAGAATGGAATATAAAAAAAACTCTTAGTGGTTAGCTGATGATTTATGTGTAGATATAGTGTGTAAAAGAATCGGTCAAGTAGATTTTGAGTTATGATGTTCACGGACTTCGAACATATATGTGCGAGAAAATCGATTTAAAGTTTTTTAAAAACTGATTTATATACTAAATACTGTTTGAGGCTGGTCGCTGAAAGCGTTGTATATTCTTATGTTTTGGCCCGCTCTACTTGAAATTTTGACAAAACACTCTCGACATGTTGTGCATTTAGAAAAAGGAATGAAAGAAGATTTTAAAACCTCCCCCCCTTAAGCTAAACATATCGTATCGTTAGCTTCTGTTGAAATTAGATTAGAAAACAAAAGGGGCCTATGTAAACTAAAAACCATAAAAACTAATTAAATAATGGATGACGAACAGTTTAATTTGTTGTAAATCAAATACAGTTCTTGACATACGAGTATGTTTAGAAAACTGTTGCTGGTCCATATTTTTTATATTGGCAAAAAACTTCCGGTGGAAATCACTAGTGACCCAATCTTTGTTTATTGGACGAACGCACCATTTTGGTGTTCGTCGTATCTTTTCCTTAAGCTTAACATATATTTTGCACATATTTAGAAAACACACTAGAACTTTTTACAAAAAAATAAAAAATACACTAAAAAATACACTACCTTTTATATTTCCTTTTCAATAATTTTATTTAGCAAATGGTAAACATGTGATACATCTACGTCCTTCGTAAGTTACGGCTACGCTTGGGTACTCTAGCCTTTAGTGTTGATGGAATTACTGTATTTTTTTTTTTTTTTTTTTTTGATATATTGACTTTTTAAAACTTTTGAATGTGGAAAACGGGCATTAAACATTATGGAATTAAAGAGTTTTACAATGGACGCTCACTTTTTTATAAAATACATTTTCTGGTTTTTGGTATATTTGTTCACTATACTAATTTTTATTTTTCAACAGCTTTCTCCGACATTTAGTACATACTCCAGGGGAGGTGGCCGTATGATTTTTGCCGGCCACGCCTACTTTTATGGCCACTTTTCATACAAACTTAATTTTCTATTGTTTGGTATATTTGTTCACTATACAAATTTATATTTTTAAACGGATTTCTCTGAAATTTGGTACACACGGGAATAACTTCACGATGAACAAATTGCCCAAATTTAAAAAAAGGTCTCTAAAAGAAATTAACAAACTCCCAATTTTGTTTTTAAACGAAATAAAAAAATTAACTTACTCCTCAAATTCATTCTTAAATTTTTACTTATTTTTATTTAATGAATTTTGTTAAATATTTATTAAGTGAAAATTTGCATAATGCTCTCAATATCTGTTCTAAAATAAATGCATTTAAAATCTGTATTCTTTATTTCGGTGTGCGGAAGCGGCGCACTGACGCGAACGCTACATAGTTAGTTGTAATGGGAAGCAGGCGCTGAGTCTAACGGAAATTTAGTTAAAACCTATTTCCAATGTCTATTAATGACCTTAATCCGTATGATTTGAATCTGACCATTTCTCGACCTATCATTAGGGTGTTTCAACAAAATTGTTTTTTGTGTTTTGGAAGTATGTACAGGGTCGCCAAAATTGATTTTATCCAAAAAATTATGTTATGAAACAAATTTTTTAAACTCATTCTTTTAACTCAATCTCTCTGTATGTCGTGGGGCAACCCCATTCCCCCTTTTCCAATTGGTCTGAAACTTGGCCCATAGTCTTGTTGTGGTTACAGATTAATTTTGGGTTAGTCCTGCGTGGTCTTGTTGTGATTACAGATTAATTTTGGGTTAGTCACGCGTGGTGACGCACAGTCACGGAGTGCTCTAAATATCATTTCCCCTCATCCAATCCATCTGAAACTTGGTCCATACACTTGCTGTGAAAAAAGATTAACTTTGACCTGGTCACGCATAGTCACGCATGGTCACACACAGTCACGGAGCGATTTAAAACCCATTTCCCCTTATCCGATCGATCGATCTGTATTCTTTTCAATAGCATCATTTCGGTGCGCGGAAGCGGCGCGCTGACGCGGGCGCTACATAGTTAGTTGTAATGGTAAGCAGGCGCTGAGTACTTACCCAAAAAATTGTGGAATAACTTCACGATGAACAAATTCCCCAAATTAAAAAAAAATGCGGATGCGGACGCGACTCGCTCGCGGAACAGCTCAGTGAAAGTCTTATGATAAATTTTATCTACGTATGTGCAATAATTCCTCTGCGGAAAATTTCCCGAAAACAATTTCCCGAAAACAATTTCCCGAAATTACAATTTCCCGAAAACAATTTCCCGAAATTACAATTTCCCGAAAACAATTTCCCGAAATTACAATTTCCCGAAAACAATTTCCCGAAATTACAATTTCCCGAAAACAATTTCCCGAAAACAATTTCCCTATTTTTAGTTTACAACTTCCCATATATTCTTGATTTCCCCCATAAAATAAACATGCTGCATACGATTTCTCGAAAAAACAATTTCCCGAGTATACGACTTCTCGAAAAAATAATTCCCCCACCCCGCACCGCGCCCTTTCTCTTCCACCCTCCCTCGTCATCCGGACCTATTTATTGGAGTGTCATACGCTTATTTTTTCATTGTGACTTTGAACACTTCGATATTCAGACCTCCCGACGGATAACGCTCACTGCTAAAGAAAAAATCGTTAATGAGCTGAAAGATCTTGCCCGGACCACTACATCAAGTCGTCATGAACTGATTGCTCGCGCTTCGGCCGGAATTTTTGGTGGTATTGTTTCGGAAATGCCATCAACAAGCTATTTGAAGAAATAGTAATTTCGGGAAATTCTAGTTTATATTTTCGGGAAATTGTGTTCGGGTAATTGTAATTTCGGGAAATTGTAATTTCGGGAAATTGTCATTTCGGGGAATTGTGTTCGGGAAATTGTAATTTCGGGAAATTGTGTTCGGGAAATTAATAATAATTACTATACATGTACTATAAGCAGTTGCTTAAAGCAAACTTGCGTCACAATTTTAAACGTCGCACTCATTTTCCATTTTTGAAACTTCTATGAATTTGACGTCTCTGCTCAATGTTGATCACTTATTGAAGGAATTAATTCACTTTTTAAAAGTTCTGATTCCTTTAATTTGCAAACGATTCCGTTATATTTGATGTTTACAAAATAAATTAACTTAAAAATAAAACTAAGCGGTTTCGCAGCTTATTTTTGAAGCATTTTTGCTGTAGCGTCTTATAAAAAAAATTCTAAATTAAAAAATCAAAAAATGTTAAAAAGAATTATTGTTGACAACGTACAAAATCAAAAAATTTTAAATTGAAATAAAAAATGAATTTATTTACTCCCCAAAAAACGTAAACATTGGAGAATTATTTCATCATGAACAAATTCCCCAATCCCGTAAAAATTTTTGGGGAGAAAGTTATTTTTTTTTTTTAAGAATTTGCTCATTGGGGCTAAGTACTCAGCGCCTGGTAAGCATAGTGAACCATTTTTCAAGTCAAAGGCCTTTGGATCCTGGGCAAGACAGGTTAAAAACATCTAGTAGATAAATAAGTACCATAAATAGTTCTTTTTAAATCTAGACACTTGAAAGTTTGTTTCGATATTTGTAAAATTTATACGTTCAAGAGCGTCCGATTCCTCATTATTCATGTCAGTTATGGATTCAGATGACGATCGTGTTTCAAATAAGTATTCCCTAATGCTCCTAAGTACAAGAGTACATTAAAATAAAAAAAACTTTGGCATAGTATTCAAAAATAACCTCGCATATGAATGGAGAACGAAATAGAGAAATGAGTTTGTGATTATAGATGGGTGGTGGTCAGCCTTAAAATGACGAAACAGTTTTTTATATTTAGAAATAATTAGTTACATAAACTTTATTACTTCATGGATTTTGGCTTTTCAGAATGAGAGCTGCCATGTTTTTTGTCTACATGAATGAGTGAACGAGAATTGCGTGAAACTTTTTGAGCCGACACATATCCATACAATACACATTTCATGTTTAATCGTTTGGTGTATAATTTCTTTATGTCCGTCTTCTGTTCTGTTCTGCTTAATTTAATGACGTTACACGTCCTGTAGTCGTAGTCCGGCAGGCGGTTTTGTTACGAAAATAAAAACAACATACCTCGCTTTATTTGAAATACTAAAGAAGTATGATGTGTACATTTCAAGGGCATTTCTGTGCGATTTCATTTCCGTTCTGAATTCATGGTAATCTGTCTATATGGCGTGCATGCAAACAATTGCCAAATACATATGTAGACTCGTACGTACACACAATATACAACCCATACATGCACATTTAACTTCATTAACACAATCCTATAACAGAAAATTACACCAGCGAAATTCAATTAATGCCAAACGTTCGTATTTTTATTTTTAACTTTTATTTTTATACAGTTATGCAAATTAAATTGTTCTTAATTGTTCTATCACATCGAAATACATGAAAATCTAACGAAAATTTTAGACCATTTCTTGACCTATCATTAGGGAGTTTCAACAAAATTGTTTTTTGTTATTTGGAAGTATGTACGGGGTCGCTAAAATTGATTTTATCAAAAAAATTATGTTATGAAACAAATTTTTTTAACTTTTTCTTTTAACTCAATCTCTCTGTCTGTCGTGGGGAAACCCCATTCCCCCTTATCCAATTGATCTGAAACTTGGCCCATAGCCTTGTTGTGACTACAGATTAATTTTGGGGCAGTCACGCACAGTCACGCACAGTCACGGAGTGATATAAATGTCATTTTCCCTCATCCGATCGATCTGAAACTTGGTACATACACTTGCTGTGAAAAAAAGATTAACTTTGACTTAGTCACGCACTGTCACGCATGGTCACGCACAGTCACGAAGTGTTCTAAATGTAATTTCCCCTAATCCGATCGATTTGCAACTTGGTCCATACACCTGCTGTGCAAAAAGATTAACTTTGACTAAGTCACGCACAGGCACGCATAGTCATGCATAGTCACGGAGTGATCTAAATGTTATTTACCCTTATCCGATCGAACTGAAACTTGGTCGATATACTTGCTGTGAAAAAAAGATTAACTTTAACTTAGTCACGCACAGTCACGGAGAGATTTAAAACGGATTCCCCTCATCCGATGGATCTAAAACTTTGTCCATAGCCTTGTTGTGGCCAAAGATTAGTTTTAGGATTAGTTTTAAGTCACACACAGTCACGCACAATCACGGAGATATTCAAAAGTCATATGCATAAGGAAAGAAAGAGTGTTAATAATAATTTTGTTTTTATGGGTTAGATTGTTTAAACTCTTTCGCTTAACTCATACTCTCTGGCTGTCTGTCTTTAAGGAGCAACCCCATTCCCCCTTATCCAATTGATCTGAAACTTGGCCCATAGTCTTGTTGTGACTAGAGATTAACTTTGGGACACTCACGCACAGTCACGGAGTAATTTAAATATCTATTCCCCTCATCCGATCGATCTGACTTGGTCCGTACACTTGCCGTGAAAAAAGATTAACTTTGACATGTTCACGCACAGTCATGCATAGTCACGCACAGTCACGAAGAGATTAAAACCTCACTTCCCCTTATCCGATCGATCTGAAACTTTGACTATTTGCTGTGAATAAAAGATTAACTTTGACATAATCGCGACCAATGACGCATAGTCAAGCACAGTCGCGGAGGGACTTAAAACCATTTTCCCTTATCCGACCGATCTGAAACTTGGTCGATATACTTGCTCTGAAAAGAGATTAACTTTGACATATTCACGCACAGTCACGCATAGTCATGCACATTCACGTAGTAATTTAAACCCCATTTCCCCTTATCCAATCCATTTTAAGCTTGGTCCATAGACTTGTGACCAAAGATTAATTTTAAAATAGTCACGCAAAGTCACGCACAGTCACGGAGTCACGCAAAGTCGCGCACAGTCACTTGGTTTTTATGAGTTAGATTATTTTCTCTGATGCTTTATTTTCACAAAATCAGGTTAATCACTTTCGAAGAGTACTAAAATATTCTAAACCAAATAAGAAAATTATAGTCGGTCTAGACCGAATCTACGATATCATATGCCATGCGTATACCTTATATCGTAAGTCCAAGTAATTAGATAAAAAAGCATAAACCAAATTTTAGTGGCATTGTCATTAATTTTTTTTCCTTCGGATATGAAAAAGTTCATATTGGATGCAAAATTTATATGGAAACTAGGTCAGAAAATGGAACGCTCCTGACCATATTTGGCAAAATCGATACTTTTTTGCAAAAACGTATACAAACGAAATTTGAGAAAAATCTGTTCAATACTTTTGTAGTTGATAGGTTTAAGTGAAGTTCGGGAGGCAGCTTTATATGGGGGCTATAACTAACAATTTTTTTTCTTTTTTTAAAATATAGAAAAATCCATTTTTATTTTCACTTTTTTCTGCATAACTTACAGGCACTTCTAATATCTCGCTAACAATATTTTCCAAAATTGTAGCCATGGTAAAGCCAAAGAACTTTTGTGAACATATCAATGCAATACTCTTATTTAATTTTTTTTAAACTTTCATTGTTATTTTTGCATTTCTTGTGTTGCTGATTTAAATATTTTAATTTAATATTTTGTTGTTATTTTGTCTAGTTTTTGACATTTTTGCGACCGCGCAAACAAATACATTTGAAACAAATTAATTTGTTTTCGTGTATAAATTTTTAATGAATTAGTGAAGTGAAACAATAGTTTAATAAAGTTATTCAAAGATATTCTAAACAAAAAAAAAATCTATTAAAACGGTTTATAAAGAGCGAAAATGGATGAGTGAAAAGGTGATATAAACACTTTTTGTTATTGTTGCGATACTTTTACATCAAAGCGAAGAAGATGTACTCTTAATAATAAAAGTTATTGGAAGTAAGAAATTTGCACCCAATTCAGTATGCATATCATTTTATAAATATCTTCTCAATTGGCAAACATTGCTACACACGTAGAGATATGCTTCAAGGATGAATCGGAAAAAAAAAATTTTTCAAATACCAACCCGTTCCTTGTACCCAACCCACAAAAATTAGTTCAGCTGACGTTCCAGTGACAAAAAACATGTGCAAAATAAACTCTTTGCGACTAGTCATGAAACTACACCTGTTTTCAGCTACGATAGCGAAGAATGGGCAAATCAGTATCAAAAAGCACTGCGGATACCGTAATAGCAGAAATTTGCTGGCTCGAAAATATATATTTGAAGCCGAAAATTTCAAAAAAAAAAAAGGACAAAGCAGATGGAAGTAGATGGCAAAGAACAGGAAGCTCAAGACTACGATGAACTATCATTATTGGAGGATTACGAGGCGAAGAGTTTCCCATGTCTAGTGATCTTTCTGATGAACATTAAAATTCTCGAAATTGTTTTAAATATACCAAATAAATAGCACAATACACAATACGTCCAAATGAATAATGAACACGTCGCACAGTGGACAATTTGACGAGAAGGCGGTCAAAAATCTATAACTTTTGATTGGATTGGAATTTTGATATGCGGTTTTTTTTGTTTGGTACGTGAGACTTTAGCCTTGAAATTTTGCTATAAAACGTAATTCTCGACTTAAAAGAAAAAAGTTACGGAGGGTTTAAAATACATTTTCATTTGTAGTTGAATTTTGGTACAAAAGTGAAATGTTAAAAGGTAAAAAAAAAGGTTTTTTTTAATATAATGTCTTATTTTTTCAGTTAATTTTACAACTAATACTTTTTAACAATTTTTTAAGTTAATTTTTTCAGAAAATGCCAAACTTTGGCGCCCGTAAACAGCGAACGTAAAAGTTACCTTATATTGGTTCAAGCTAGAGAAATTTCAATGAAAAACTCGTATGGTTTTGCTTTAGTTAAATTTTTTGTCTTTTTAAATATTTCTATATCAATTTTTATTGTAAATTTACAAAATATATAAATTTTTGAATCAAGAAAATTTTTTAACTATATAAAAAAATGTGTAACTTATTGTTAGTGTCTCAACCAATTTTAGTAAAAATTTCTTCTAAATAGCCTTGATTTTCATCTTCTAGAAGTTGTTCAGCTTCTTCGTCTAATTCAATAGAGGTAGTTTTCCATTTTTGACGAATGTTGGACATATACGGATCTGAAGTGCACAACAAAATAGTGATAAGGTCTTCATTAGTACAACATCTGGACATTTTCCTTGTGTTGTGCTCGCGAAAGAATCTGTAGTCTTTGTTCCTTTTTTCTTGCGCTTCTTCAGATAGATCTCCTATTGGTAGCATATTGTTTTGAATTATTTATTCCCCATGGTACAAAATTTTATGAACTGTGGATGGCATATATCTCCAAGAGTATTTTTCATTATTAAGTATAGCTGTTTTATTGGCGTACTCTCCAAATTTTTTTGCATTTATCTTTCTGCTGTATGCTAGAACTTGTAATATGATTTTGAATCCTCTTATTAATTCATGATCTACACCTGTGATAGATGCTGCAGTTTACGGATCGGAAAAAAATCTCCTTGCAGTATTTCCATCATTTGTGTTTCCTTCCCCTTGTTTTGGTTGGTCGATTACGAGGACTAGCTGTAGATATTTTTGTTGAATTTGTTTTTTTTTTTTTTGCTTTCTTTTTTCTTCATTTTCTTTGTTTTTGGACCAAATTCCAAATCATAACCCAATTTAAGAATATGCTCCATGAAACGTATTCTAGATTGGAACTATCGTCTTCTGGTGGGGGTTGGCTTAATTGACTTGATGTCTTTTGGCATATAATGCAGCTTGACGTTGACTTTGTTCCAGTTAAAGCTTGTGCAACTTTTCCATTAATCATTGTGAGACACATTTTAAAATGTACTTCAATGTCGTGGTCATCAAATTTAAATATTACTGGTTGAAGTTCCTTAATTTGATCTTTTATTTTTTGAACTTCTTCAGTTATGACATCTTTGGTTTCCTTTTTGAATGCAAATTTTATTGGTCTGCAATACTTTGTTGAAGAAGGAATTTCATTTTTTCATATATCAATTTCTGTTGCTCTACTAGTTGACGGCTCTAAGACGCTATACCTTTTTGTTAAGCGCAATGGAACGTAAGATACCATAAATAAATTAGCATCTGATGAATTTACGGCATTAAATTGCTTGTATTGTTCCATCACATCCTCATTTAGAAATTAAAGTAATGCTGCCATTACCAATTTTTTTTAAATGATCAATATCAAGCGTAATTAGCAATCGTTCTGTAGTATGTTCAAGGAGATCTTGCAATTTTATTTCTGCTGATGTTGAAGTGACACTAATAGCAGATTGTGAAGGTAAGCATTCTTTTTTGGCAGAAACTAAATCTCGATACTCTGGAAAAATCCCACAATACTTTTCATTGGTTCGCTTCCGCAATTCCTTATATTGATTTTTGGTCAATTTCAAATCCAAAAATAGGGCGAACGCTTCTTCCGGCGTAAATTTTTTATCTTCAATTGGTGTAGGAATGCTTTTCAAAATTCTTTTTGTGCGCCTTGGGCTCGCTTCTACTATTTTTTCAATTATTTCAATTTTATTTTTTTATACCCTATACCACTATGTGGTTTGGGTATAATGACTTTGTGCTGCTGTTTGTAACAACCAAAAATATTTGACCTAGACCCATCTTTAATTATACCGATCGAATCAGAATAACTTTCTGAGTTGATTTAACAATGTCCGTCCGTCCGTCCGTCCGTCCGTCCGTCTGTGTGTCCATGTAAAGCTTGTAATCAAACTGCAGGTCGCAAATATGAACATATTTGGTATATGAGCTTTTATCGGCCATGGGATGAACGCTGTTGAAATCGGTGAGAATCGGTCCACGTTCAGACCTAGCCCCCATACAAATTACCCATATGAAATTGACATAAATTTCCATAAGATCCAAATTGTCATATAGATCTTACTCAAATTGGGTTTGTATGCGTTCATTACATCCACTAATGAGTAGTCCAAAAATGATCCATTTGACCCCATATAGAGCTGCTTCCCGAACTTCATTTAAATCTATTAAAAAACAAAAATATTGCACTGATTCTTCTCAAATTTTGTTTGTATATGTTTTTGCAAAATACAAGAGACTTTACCAAACATGGTCAGGATCGGTCCTAGTCCCCATATAGATAAAGCATCCGATATGAACTTTTTCATGTCTGCAGCCGAAAAAATTAATAAAAATCCCACTTAAATTTGGTTTATGCTTATTTTCTATATCCAGTTAGTTGGGCCTGAGAGATAGTGTCTCTAAACGCATGGTATAGGGTATCGTATAGTCGGTCTAGATTGACTATAATTTTCTTACTTGTTTTATTTTGGGTTGGTTGAATTTGGTGCAAAAATGAATCCTTAATAATTCTTTGAGAAATTTCTTCATTGATATTCTCCAGCTTGCGCCTTCGAGATCTTTCACTACATCCATCAATTGGTTTTGCTGGTCGACCCTTTTTACCACTTTCGTTGGCAGTTGTAGATGCACTCTCAAAAATAAGTTCCTTTATTAACCAGTCTTGGTAACGTTTTTACATCTTTGCCTTGCTATGAGAGCATTCAATGTACCGTCTTTTCAAATTCGATGCAAAATTAGTAATTTTTCCTTTGTGCATTTCAATGTCTTCTAGGTTACAATTCTTAAAGAAGTCGTTGCTCACTATGTGCAAAATTACATCGTCTACATCATTTCGTTGAAAATAAATATCTGCCAGATCTCTGTAACAGTTCTTAGCCATTGCACAAATTGTAATGAACAATAATTGTGGAAACATTATTATAAATACTCTTTCTTGCAATTATGTAAAATAACAATTTTTATCTTTTATTACAACTTTTAGAAGCATAAAAAACCCACACCCTAACCCCTTGTAAAAGGTGAAGCATACCTGCTCATATCTTAAAGGGCTATGCCGCAATAGTTTTTTTTTTACCATTTAGCTGTTATTTAAATTGTTTCCCATTCTGTCAGGTATTTAAACTATATAACTCTAATTCAGACTATTAATGTTTTTGAAAGATACCTACGTAAATGTACCTGTAACAATTAAGCGCATTATATCTCAACCATTTTCTATAAGTATATAACAACTCCTGACAACTCTACCGACACGCAAAAAAATGGGGTATAGGAGTATAGGGGAGGGTTCGGACTATAGAAGAGTGCAAGATTTTTTCTGACTGCTTTTGAGTGGCAGGAGTTATGCTGTATTAAGTAGGAGATTTTCGGAAAATTTGGACCTTTTTTAAAAAAATTTTTTTTTTGAAATTTCGGAACGACTCAGTGATTTTACATTTTTAATATTAATAGTATGGAAGCCACAAAAGTACACAAAATTTATTTCACTTCCAAATCTTTTAAATCAAAAAAGTTACAGTCATTCAAAAATAAAAATTTACAAAGAAATTTTTAATATTAGCAAAATACTGAGAAAGCCCATTTTCGAAGACCCTGCTCGCTGTGATTGAGATAGAGTCGCAATTTTTTGGCTCCCGAGGTTTACTAGTATTTACTTTCAAATGAATAACATAACTTTAAAATCGGTAACAAAAAAAAAAAAATGATTTTTGGCCGCCTTCTCAAAACATGGTCCACTGTGCGTCGCTTTTAAGTTTAAATAGAATCTGCTTTTATTATTGAGCTCAGGTCTGTTATATGCATTTGTTCATTTTTATCTAACTTACTGTACATACACATTTGTTTCATTCAGTATCGTGTAGGATATTATTGTGTATCGCTCAAAAAATGTTTGATCTGCACAAACCATGCATTGACAAATTTGTATCGTTACTGATAATTTATTTGTTCCACATCCAACGTATCGTATGAATTGTTGATCGTTATTGATACTTCATTTGTTGTTATACTCTATACCACTATGTGGTTAGGGTATAAAAATAACTATAATTTTCTTACTTGTTTTTTTTTTACTTGTTTTATGTCTTTTTTGAATTTTTTTCGATAACGAAAAAAGTCTGTCCATCTGTCCGCTTGTGTGCCCATGTAAGCCTTGTAATCAATCTACAGGTCGCAATATATTTTAATAAAATTTGTTGAAAATCGATACAAATGACGCCTGTGGGATCTCGGTCAGATTTGGTAAGTATACGTTTATTACGCCCATATATAAACCTTTTTGGGGAATTCTTAGTCATATCCCCATATGAAGCTGCTTCCCGATCTTTACTTCAATCTATCAAAGAACAAAAATATGTTTTTTAAAATATTAATGACTTTCCGAATATGGTCAGGATCGGTCCATTTTTCGACATAGTCCCCATATAAATATAGCATATAGCGATTTTTTTTTGAAAGTTGTGATATAGTGCTAGACACTTTTGTAGAGTACATAAGTTATCAGCCAATATAAGTAATTATAAAGGGTCCGCCAAATAACTTTTTTTTTTTTTGAAAATGCTATAAAAAAACTACTGAATATTATCTCAAAATTCTTTTTTTATTTGAAAGTACAATCCTTCCGGTTATTAATGGAAAATAATTTCATTCAAATGGCTGCCTCGGCTGGCCATGCAGTAGCCTACACGATCGGTCCAATTTTTAAGCACATTATCGATTGTGTGCAGCTGTATTTCACCAATGGCTGCATGAATATTGTCCTATAAAGCGTCAATTGTCTCTGGCTTGTTGGCGTAACACTTATCTTTGAGGGCACCCCACAAATAATAGTCCAACGGTGTTAAATCGCAGCTCCGAGGTGGCCAAAAGACATCAGCTCTGCGGCTGATAATGCGATCTTCAAAAACAGGGCGCAAAACATCGAGTGTAGCTTTGGCTGTGTGGCACGTAGCGCTGTCCTGTTGAAACCAAATGTTGCCAATATCCTCCTCTTCAATTTTTGTGAACAAAAATTTGTTCAACATGGCCCGACAACGATCGCCATTGACTGTAACGGCCACTCCTTGCTCATTTTCGAAGAAAAATGGCCCAATTATGCCTCTGGACCAAAATCCGCACCAAACAGCGACTCGTTTTGGGTGTATCGGCTTTTCAATGTATGCGTGCGGGTTTTCTGTGCCCCAATTGCGACAATTTTGCTTGTTTACATACCCGCCAAGATCAAAATGAGCTTCGTCAGAAAATATGATTTTTTTGGCAAAATCGGCATCTTCTGTAAGTCGCGCAGGCCCACTTAGCGAAGCGAAAACGCAATGGATGGTCAGTTGGCTTCAACTCCTGAACCAATTGGACTTTGTATGGCGTCATACCAAGGTCTTTATGCAAAATTCGTCTCAATGATGCCTCCGAAATGTTCAGTTCTTGAGAACGACGGTGAATTGATGTTGATGGCGCTTCACGCACACTTTCTGCCACAGCAGCAATATTCTCGGGTATACGCACTGTTTTTGGCTTTTCACGCTTTTGTTTATCGATGAGGATGCCAGTTTCATTCACTTTTTTCCCAAGATAACGAACATACGGAGCTGACGGTGCTTCTCTTCTTCCAAAATCGCACACATTCTGCAACATTACTATGATTTTCAAAGTAATGTCGCAATATTTCCGAGCGTTGTTCAAGCGTATGCACAACCATATTCGTTCAGAGGAAGGATAATACTAATTATCTGTCAAATCAGACATGAGCTAAGTGTTACCATTCACAAAATAAGCACTAGTTGAAAAAAAAAATGTTAGATGGCGGACCCTTTACAATAAATGGGCGGAATCGGAGCAGTGGGTGTGGTACTCCCAACAGAAATATATATTTAATTCCATATATCTGGAGTACGATATTAGAGAAAGCCGTGAAAAACATATGTATATATCCACAAATTTTGGTAAATCGTAGCGAAGCATGACAGGGGATACTAGTGAAAAAACAAAACGAACATGAGATGTGTAAGTGATTTTAGAGCACAATAGAGCACCATCTTTTCCTCATCAGAAGAAGCTATTTATCATGACGTTTCACGTAGATATGTACTTTACAAAACAAGCCCACATGCTAAATTCCTTGATGATGAGCCAACTGCTCTCCTCATCATTTCTGGTCAATTTCTTGGTATTCCAATTAGCGATGCTCTAATATTTGTGAATATTTGTCAAAATGAGGAATTTAAGCTTTTAGAAATTCCTTACTTTAAACCTTCTAAAAAAGAGTTACTTTATTTTAACTTTACTGAGTGCACACACCTTCAATATTCGTGTTCACACAACAATATAATGTTAGTTTCCTAAATAAGTTTGAGTTGATAGTTTGTCTGTATATTTACATGTTAATGTTGTATATTACGAGTATGTTTGTAGATGTGTATCATTTAGAGAATAATATACTGATACTTTTGCCGCCAATTCTTGCGATTCAAGTATATTTTTGTTCTTCCTTGAATAACAAACGTAAAATATGAATTCTACTTACACATTTTTTGTACAGAGTATGAAATATTATAGAAACATGTTTTCATTACCTGTTCTTATTGCGCCCTCAATATTCCTTAAGCATTTACTGCACAATTTCCGTTAGTATATTGGAATATTCTAAATGTACCTAAAGATTGTCCAATTGTCTGTATTTTAAAAATATCCAAAAATTTTATTGTGTTTAAAAATTATAATTTATTTAATTTAAATTTTTGATATTAACATGTTAATATAAACAGCTGATAGTTTAACACTTTTAATTATTTACCGAAAGAAAAAGTTAGGTTAAATTCTGGGAAGAAGATTTAATTTACTCAATTTTCAAGCACGGAGTCGGTTTTCGGTAAGCTTGTGCATGTTTCGGTTATGCATGAAACACATAGGCGACAGCGGCTACACGACTACAGCCTGTCAAAAATAAAATACACACGTTTATATGAAAATGATTATTTTGACACACACCAACACAGCTGCACGGCTACACAACTACTTTTGTCGCTATAGTCAACTTAAGACAATTTCTATTTTTGTTGGCTACAAAAAAGAAATAGTGTGGAAATATAACAAAACTAGCTGTTTTTACCCGGTCTTGTCCGGGATCCAAAGGCCTTTGACTTGAAAATGGTTCACTATGCTTACCAGGTCTGAGTACTTAATGCCCAATGAACAAATTTCTCAAAAAAATTTACTTTGTCCCCGAAAATTTGTATGGAATCGGGGAATTTGTTCATGATGACAAAACGTTTTTTGGGGAGTATATTCATTTATTATTTCAATTTAAAATTTTTTGATTATTAAATCAGAAGTTTTCTTAAAAGAGGCTACAGCAAAAATGCTTCAAAAATAAGCTGCGAAACCGCTTTAAGTTTTTTTTTTTCAACCGCAAGGTTGCTTTAAGCAACTGCTTATAGTATATGTGTGGCCTAATTGGATCAACAGGTAATTATTGCACATACGTAGATCAAATTTATCATAAGACTTTTCACTGTCCGAATCCGCGTGTTTGGCAGCTACACCCGTACAGACGCACAGTTGTCGTCTACTTATTTTAATCGCCAAAATATATTTTTCAGATCATTCCGATATTTTAGATTAGCTCTGCTCTGCGAGCGCGTCGCATCCGCGCGCCGCTCCCGCGCGTTTGGCACCGTGCTGCCGCGCAGTTGTCGTCAACTTATTTTAATTGCCTAAATATATTTTTCAGATCATTACGATATTTTAGCAGAGCTGTATTCCGCGAGCCGCTTCCGCGCGTTTGGCAGCCACACCCGTGCTGCCGCGCAGATGTGTTGATATTTTAGCTAAGCTGTGTTCCGCGAGCGTATTGCGTCGTGTCCGCGTCCGCGCCCGATTCCGGGCACATTTCTTTTTAAATTTGGGGAATTTGTTCATCTTGAAGTTATTCCCCAATTTTGTGGGGAATACGTTAGGGAATTTATTCATTTAAGTGTATGATGTCAAAAAGTTACGAATTTTAGTTATTCTAGAGCTTTGTGATATACAACATTTCCGATTTTTTTCTTCTGGAGCATATACGAAAATATTATACTCTGGAGCAGGCTAAATAAAATTGTGTATGAGAAAAACTGTCGTTTAAGGAGTTTCAGATTCCATGGATTCAGGCATTTCCGCGTCTCTTAACAAAGCTGCGTCCGCGAGCGCGTCGAAATGATGTTATTGAAAAGAGTACAGAATTGAAATGCGTATATTGCTGGACGGATATTACGATCAGTATGCATATTTTCACTTAAATAAATATATAACAAAATTCGTTAAAAGAGTTTGTAAAAATTTAAGAACGAATTTGGGGAGTTAGTTCATGTTTTTATTTCATTTTTAAAAAAAAATGAGGAATTTGTTCATTTCTTTTAAGGACCTTTTTTTAAATTTGGGGAATTTGTTCATCGTGAAGTTATTCCCGTGTGTACCAAATTTCAGAGAAATCCGTTGAAAAATACAAATTTGTATAGCGAACAAATGTAACAAAAACAGAAAATGAGTTTTATAAAAAAGTGGGCGTAAAGGTAGGCATGGCCAGAAAGATATACAATCCGACCTTCGCTGGAGTACATAGATCACGTTTACCAAATTTCAGAAAGCCGTTGAAAAATAAAAGTTTGTAAAGCAGTCAAAAAAAGAAACAAATAAAGGAAAACAAATAAATTTCATATACATAGAAGTAGGCGCAAAATTAGGTGTGGCCGGTAGAAGCAAATGGGAACCTTGCCTGGAGTATGGAGATTGTGCGTACCAAATTTTAGAGAAATCCGTGGAAAAATAAAAATTTGTATAGCGAAAAAATAAACCAAAAAACAGAAAATGAGTTTTGTATAAAAAGTGGGTGTAAAAGAAGGCATGGCCATAAGAATAATATTGTGACTTTGCCTGGAGTACAGACATTGTGCATACCTAATTTCAGAGAAATCCGTTGAAAAATAAAAATTTGTATAGCGAACAAATATAACAAAAAACATAAAATGAACTGTATACAAAAAGTGGGCGTAAAAGTAGGCGTGGCCATTAAGAATCATATGGCGACCTTTCCTCGAGTATAGAGATCATGTGTACCGAATTTCAGAGAAAACCGTTGAAAAATAAAAATTTGTTTAGCGGTCAAACAAACAAACAAACAGAAAATGAATTTTTTATATATAGATACTAGCGGTTTATACCCGGTCTTACCCGGGATTCAAAGGCCTTCGACTTAAAAAATGGTGAAATATGCTTACCAGGCGCTGAGTACTTAGTCCCCAAATGAACAAAGTCCCCCAAAAAATTAACTTTCTCCGCAAAAATTTTTATGAGATTGGGGAATTTGTTCATGATGAAAAAATTCCCCAATGTTTACGTTTTTTGGGGAGTAAATTCATTTTTTATTTCAATTTAAAATTTTTTTGATTTTCTCAATTTAACAGTTTTTTTATAAGATGCTACAGCAAAAATTCAATAAGTGATCATCATTGAGCAGAGACGTGAAATTTATAGAAGTTTCAAAAATGCATAATGAATGTGACGTTGAAAATTGTGCCACAAGTTTGCTTTAAGCAATTGCTTATACTATATATGTATAGTGAATATTGCACATACATACGTACGTAGATAAAATTTATCATAAGACTTCTCACTGAGCTGTGTTCCGCGAGCGAGTCGGGTCCGCGTCCGCGCGTTTGGCAGCTACACCCGTGCTGCCGCGCAGTCGTCGTTAACTTATTTTAATATCCAAAATATATTTTTCAGATCATTCCGATATTTTAGTTGAGCTGTGTTCCGAGAGCGCGTCGCATCCGCGTCCGCGCATTTGGCAGCTACACCCGTGCTGCCGCGTAGTTGTCGTTAACTTATTTTAATCTCCGAAATATATTTTCCACATCATTGCTATATTTTAATTGAGCTGTGTTCGCGAGCGCGTCGCGTCCGCGCGCTGCTTCCGTGCACCGAAATGATGCTATTCAAAAGAATACAGATTTTAAATACGTTTATTGCAGGACAGATATTGAGAGCTGTATGGGGAATTTGTTCATTTCTTTTGGTACTTTTTTTTAAATTTGGGGAATTTGTTCATCATGACGTTATTCCTCTATTTTTGAGGGAATAAGTTCATTTTTTTATTCGGAATTTGTTCATTGGGGACTAAGTACTCAGCGCCTGCTGACTATTACAACGAACAATGTTTACGATTGAATTATTTTGAGTGTATGATGTCTAAAATCTACGAATTTTAGTTATTCTAGAGCTTTGGGATATACAACATTTCTGGCTTTTCCGTATGCTTCATATAAGAAAAGATTGTGCTGGCTCCCAACTCTGGAGCAGGCGACATATAATTGTCGATGAGAAAAACAGGGAGGTTCTAAGTTGATGCCTGTACCGTAAGAGATTATCCTCTTATGTTCGTTATGGTAGTAAAAACGTTTGTACCATCTCTTGCAAAGAAGGAACCAACTTACAAAAGTTTTCTGGTAGGGATATTAGAGTCGTTTCAGAAGTTTCACATTCCCTAGAGTCAGCTTGTCTTATCCGTTGGTCCTCAAGACGTTGTTGTCTCGTTTCAGGAGTTTCATATTCCCTAGAGTTAGCTTGTCTTATCCTTTGGGTCTCAAGACGTTGAGTCGTTTCAGGAGTTTCACATTCCCTCGACTCAGCTTGTCGTAGCCGCTGGATTTAGATTAGAACGAAAGCCGTAAAAAATTTAAAAAAAGTAGGCGTAAAAATAGGCGTTGCCGGAGAGAAGTTTATGTCGACCTTCTTTGGGGTATGGAGATCGTGTATACCGAATTTCAGAGAAATCCGTTAACGAATAAAAATTTGCATTGCGAACAAATATATTAAAAAACATAAAACGAATTGTTCATAAAAAGTGCCAGCAGCATTTGTATTCGTGTTGTCGTGTAAAAAAAAATCTCTCCGATTATTCAATTTGAAATTTGAATGAATTGTAACCGTATAGATAATAAAACTTTAATTTGAAGAAATGTAAAGTGTATTTGAACAATTTGAAATATGTTTGAACAATTGCAATTGGAAATTGTGTCATGCACAAAATATTATATTCTACTCTGCATTTAAATTTAGATTCATATTTCCTTTCTATTATTAAATACATATTTTATTTGATGTTGGTATTTGCAATTATGATATTTTCTTAAGGTTTAGTAGAACTTATACAATACATACAATCTTTAGGTGTTCGTCAAGAACAGCGGCGGTGGTCATATGCCCGAAATCATTTTCAAATATTAATGACATGTGTTGATCTTTAGAATAAAAATATTTTATACCCTCCGTCTGACCAACTGTCCTTCTGTCTGCTGAAATCATGCTCATTCAGAAAATAAACCCTTTACCTTGGTAAGGTTATGACAAGATTATTTGCCATTATTTTGAGCAGATTTGTATTGAAATTCAGAGCGTTTGTTGTAATAATTTAGTATTAAGTTTATAAAGTTATAAAATTGTTGCTTTTTTAAATATTTGGTTCAAATTTGTTATAAATAGTGCAGTAAGTTCAGATATTAATGTAAACGTAAAACCGGTGTGGAGGGTACCAGAGATTCGACACAGCCGAATTTGAAATTCTCACTTTTTTTTGATTAAAAATACATTTTTGTGTTATTTTTTACAATTTCAAGCTCTATCGGGCTTTAAAAAACACACTTAAAACACACACGTTTAAAACAGAAAACGTCGACCGCTTTGTGGCTAATGTTACGTTTATGAGTAACTGGAATATTAAAAATTGGATCGATCGTTGGATGATATAGGTCCTCAGGTCTAGTAACATAATCAATACTTAATGACTAGAATGACAACCTAAATTTTTCCAAGGTATATTTTAAGATAACTTGGTTATGTAATGTTGAAGTAATCTCATAGGGGCTAATTGTATTTGGGCCAAGTTTGAACATTCGCCGATTTTCTCCAATTTTAACAGCGATGGTCTTAGGCCAACCCTTTAAGATACCAATGGACTCAGAATAATTAGAGTCTTACGCAGTGGACATACAATTTCATACTTATCAATTGAATTTTATTTAATACTCGCATTTACTTACACAAAATAATAAATTTGTAAATTAATGTCTTTCATTACAGTTACAATCAAAAAAAATAAGAGGGTCGAGTGTTAACAAAAAACAAGGTGACATAGATGATATTGAAATGTGTATATTCAGGGTGGTATTGTTTTGATTTGACAAACCACTCAGACAAAGCAGAACCTTCAATGGAGTTGAATACGGAATTGCGGCCACAAAAAAACTTCAAATATGCATCACTACAAATGCCTGCAGTACAGGGCAGCTAAGATAACCTCCAAAATATGAGATTCAAATATAAAACCAAAACTCTTTGCTATAAACTATTCTAATTGCTACGAGAATCCAAAATTATAGTCAAACAGTGTTTTTATGTACTTATGTAAGTCCACACTTGTCGTCAGCTCAACTCTTACTCTGAGTGTGTGTGTGCTGTGTCCCCAATGATTGCAGAACTTTCTTCCTTATAACTATATTTGTATGCATGCGTGGTGTCTGTATATATTTTTTAGAGATTGAGATTGATACTCCTGCCATTTATCTTAGAGGTGAATATAAATTTCAATGCACGCAAACATGGCATCTGATAAAGGTGGGGGAGGTGGCGGATCATGGCGTCTGCCACCTGATGAAACATTGCAAGTACAAGATTCAAAAGTAAAAGACCCAGACTTGGACCTAGATGAGGGCCATAATTGGCGATCGATAATATTTTCGCTCTTAGTGATAGGTTTTGTTATAGCGGGTATTATAACGGCCATTTATTTATTAGGGTAAGTGATCAATGGAATTGTAACAGTTTACTTATCATGTTGGTTGGTTTCTTTGTTGTCTCTACAGTTATGTAGATGAATTACTTTATTGGTCGGGTCGTCGCATGATATTGGATGAGTATTTGCAGGGAGATTTAACACCCAAACGCTTACAGCCTTCGTGGGTTTCCACCAAAAAATATGTTTTCCAATCAGATGATGGTGGTCTCTCAGTTTTAGACACTGCCACCAATACGGTTAGTACTTTGGCAAGTAATCACACTCTAAGACAACTGAATGTACAAGGCTACCAGTGCTCGAATGATCTGCGATATGTTCTATTCAGACATAATGTTAAGAAGGTATGATCAAATTATGTCCTCTTTAGAATAACATTCTCTCCCACTTTCTCTCTCTCATTTGATATTATTTTTCTTTTTTATTTAGATTTTCAAAAAGTCCTTTACAGCGTTTTATACAATATATGACGTTGAAAATGATCATCATATGCCTGTGAAATTAAAAGACTCCCCTAAAGTGCAAAGGACACGCCTGCAATATGCTGCCTGGATGGGCAACACCACAACACTAATAATAGTAGCCGATAATGATATTTATTTGAGACAATCACCACTAGATGAAGAAGACTTACGAATAACAAATACGGGCTACCAGAATCTGATATATAATGGTGTTCCCGACTGGTTATATCAAGGTAATATTTGTTTGGCATTCTTTATCATCGTTCAAAATAACATTTCTAATTTGCTGTCGTTTGTAGAGGAAATTTTTGAAGATCCTGAAGCTATTTGGTCATCTCAAGATGGTACACATTTTTTGTATGCCTCTTTCAATGACACCAATGTGGGTATGATGACCTATCCTTGGTTGGCTTCGGGAGCCGTCTTGACAGGCAGTGGCATGTCTGCTGGAAGTTCATTTCCCGAAACTAAAAATGTACGTTATCCCACACCGGGTACTACAAATCCTGAAGTGCAATTATGGATAGTTAACATAGCAAATTTCACAGACATTCATCAAATGTTACTTAAACCCCCACCTTCTATAGATGGACAGTAAGTATCACCGATCGATTACATTTCATAAATATTTTTTTTAATCTAAAGTATTATACATTCTTAGGGATTATTATCTTACATCAGCTGGATGGATAAAAGATGACAATCGCCAGATATCGGTTGTATATATGATGCGATCTCAAAATTATAGTATAATATCAACATGTTTTGTTGAAACGAATTGGGAATGTACGGAGGTGAGTTCTATACGTCAAACTAGCAAATAACAATCCATTTTTAGATTAAAGAAGTAATTAAATTACCGATGTTATTGGGTTAGATAATGTTTCAATATCTCGAGATCTAGATGGTCAGACAATCACACTTTTTTTTTTTTTTTGATATCACACGTTCAGGGAATTTGTTTTTGCATTGTTTGATTTGCAGTATGGCATGGTGAACCATCTTGTTTGTACCAGTTACTGTTCAGACTTTCGGGCAGCTATAATAAGGCAACATTAACCGATATCGTTTCCCATTGACAGTTTCGCCTTCTTTGAAGACAATGCCCCAAACAGTTCATCTCCGTTCGCCAAATGCGGCATTTATTCATCGGGCCCGCTTCAATCAGTTCATTGGAATGATGAACGGCATGTGGACGATCATCTAATATCCCGTGTTAAAAAAAATCGACACTAAACGACGAATAGTGTTGTAATTAATAATCAATATCAAACAAGTACTGTTAACAACTTAAATGCTATAAGACCATTACGTGTTATGCCGTTGAATAATAAAAAATCCATATTTATTTCCCGTTTTGCCTTTGAGAACTCTGATGCTGATATTTTAACGAAAAAGTTAAACTAGTCGCAACGAAGAAGTATAATGCCGTTTAAAATAACTGTTCCGCTTAAAATATTTCGAACAATTAGTCGAGAATATATGTATAAGGATGAAACAATATAGCTCATTATCCACCTCGTTAAATAAACACCCAAGTAGCTCTAATTCTACAGCTGCTGTATCCGAAGCAATTGGCGGTAATACAGGACAACCATTCTTCAAAATGCCAACAATGAAAGGATTTTCCAAAAATATAAATGATGGCATAAGTGCTGTTAAATCATGGAATATATCGGTTAAATCTTTTATTAATATATGAAGCTTGCATACATAATCTGTAACTATTATGACAAATCCGGGTAAAGTTTGTAAAGCTTTACTGATACACGTGAAGTGAATGAAAGTTTTAGAAACCAGATCTTTCTCGAACAGTTTTAATTTGTTATTAAAGCTAAATACATTCTGTGCCAAATCAGAACTAAGTTTATTACGTCCTTGAAGAGGTAAATTTAATAATTGTAGGTGTTGAGAAATATCTATGAAAAACGGTATATCTAGCAACTTTCAAGTTCTGGGAAAAATGTCCCTTATTCACTGAAAAATTATTTAATTGATTCCATTGAATTACAGAATTTTGTTAGAGCCACCTTACTAAACAAAACCATGATACATTATCTGGAAGCTCATCGTTTTCTTGTATAAAGATTTAGAATTGTCGATGAGTTTTGGCAGTTGATCGTATGTAGTTGATGATTTTAATATTTAAAATATTTGTCTACCAGATGATCTTATGAATAACGCGATGGACTGGAATAAAATTAGGATACTATGCGCCAGCATTTAAAAGCCCCAAAAGCCCTTTAGTACCACCCCTCATAGATGGGGTGCCATCAGTTGCAACGCTGGCTAGCTTTTTAATCGGTACAGAAAGTTTTTCAAGTATACCATGAAGGACATTTTTTATAACTGAACCTTTAGTCGTATCCTTCAGTGCAACAAGGCCTCATAGTTCTTCTATTTGTTAAATTGCCATAATATCAAAATTAGCATATAGATCTCTGTCAAATTGGGTTTGTGCATGTTTATTAAATCCATTTATCCATTAAATCCATTTTTATAACAATTCTTAGTCATACACACAGAAAACAGATTCATTGTGGCTACCGAAATTAATGCCAACCGAATTGCGATAATGCTAATACCGAATTTCAGCTTCACTATGATTACAATTATATTGATTTAACAGTAAATATTTCATCACAATAGAAAATTTACAGATGCTATTACATTTTTGTTAATACAATCGAAAATACAGCTGTTCCATATTAGAACAATGCGGTTGGCGAATATTTTTTCTGTGTGTAGCCCCCATATGAAGCTGATTGCCGATCTTCACTTAAATCTATAAAAAACACTTTGTCTATTCTTGGTGGAAATGTTATAAAACTACAGAGTTACATGAAAATTATCGCTTAGCTAGGAGAATAGTAACCAAAAAAATAAAAGATGCTAAATCTAATTTTTACGTCGAAAAATTCAACAACATTATAGACACAAAAAAAAGTGGGAATCAATAAAAGAGATTGGAATTGGTAAAAACAAAAATAGCAATAATATTATTAATGATAGTCCACACGATTTAAACAAGAAATTTATCAATGTAAATATGCAAGAAGCGGGTAATAAAATTTATGATAACATAACGATGTATATAGAAGTTGCATTTCCATAAAATCCAATTCTACAGGTATTGATGGTATAAATCCAAAGTTTTTGAAGATGATACTTCTGTCACTTTTGCGTCAAATTACTTTTATTTTTAATAACATTATTACTACTAGCACTTTTCCTTCGCGATGGAAAGAAACCAAAATTTGGCCAATACCAAAATCAACCACTGAATATCGACTCATAGCAATCCTACCATTCCTCTCTAAGGCATTGGAAAGAATACTGCATAATCAAACTACTAACGTATGAGTTAATGATAATCGGCTACCTACTAACAGACAATCTGGTTTTCGAGCAAGGCATAGCTGCATCTCTGCTCTCACTGATGTATCCGAAGATTTAGAAAAGAAGTTGATGATGGTTTTATTACCATGTTAGTATTGTTGGACCATTCTAAAGCATTTGACACTGTAGGTCACAACATTTTAATTAAAAAATTACAGAAAATTACGAATTTTTCTTCAACATCGGTTAGCTTAATTTTATCTTATCTTAAAAACAGAATGCAGTGTGTGGAAACCAAGTCTGGAATGTCAAGTTTACTTTATGTTAAACCCGCAAGGGTCAATTTTTGGACCTCTTATTTTTTAAATTTACTCTAATGATCGTCCCAACCAGTTGCTGCATAATAAAATTCGCTTGTATTCTGACGAAACACAATTAGATATAAGCAACAGAAATGAAGGTCTTGAGAACCGCATCAGTAAACATTAATGATATAAGCATCGCATGTACTTTTAAGAATAAAATATTTGAGCTATACTCGTAAAAGCAATATATGTATTGTTTTTCCTTGGTTTTCCTATTTTTGTTTTGTTTTCAGTATTATTTCAAATTTTCAATACTGTTTCTGTTTATTTAATTAAACTTATTGATATAAATTTTAATAAATGCATTTTTTTATTTTTAATTCCGAATTATTAATTTTTAATTTTTAATTTTTAATTTTTAGTTTTTAATTTTTAATTTTTAATTTTTAATTTTTAATTTTTAATTTTTAATTTTTAATTTTTAATTTTTAATTTTTAATTTTTAATTTTTAATTTTTAATTTTTAATTTTTAATTTTTAATTTTTAATTTTTAATTTTTAATTTTTAATTTTTAATTTTTAATTTTTAATTTTTAATTTTTAATTTTTAATTTTTAATTTTTAATTTTTAATTTTTAATTTTTAATTTTTAATTTTTAATTTTTAATTTTTAATTTTTAATTTTTAATTTTTAATTTTTAATTTTTAATTTTTAATTTTTAATTTTTAATTTTTAATTTTTAATTTTTAATTTTTAATTTTTAATTTTTAATTTTTAATTTTTAATTTTTAATTTTTAATTTTTAATTTTTAATTTTTAATTTTTAATTTTTAATTTTTAATTTTTAATTTTTAATTTTTAATTTTTAATTTTTAATTTTTAATTTTTAATTTTTAATTTTTAATTTTTAATTTTTAATTTTTAATTTTTAATTTTTAATTTTTAATTTTTAATTTTTAATTTTTAATTTTTAATTTTTAATTTTTAATTTTTAATTTTTAATTTTTAATTTTTAATTTTTAATTTTTAATTTTTAATTTTTAATTTTTAATTTGTAATTTTTAATTTTTAATTTTTAATTTTTAATTTTTAATTTTTAATTTTTAATTATTAATTTTTAATTTTTAATTTTTAATTTTTAATTTTTAATTTTTAATTTTTAATTTTTAGTTTTTAATTTTTAATTTTTAATTTTTAATTTTTAATTTTTAATTTTTAATTTTTAATTTTTAATTCTTAATTCTTAATTTTTAATTTTTAATTTTTAATTTTTAATTTTTAATTTTTAGTTTTAATTTTTAATTTTTAATTTTTAATTTTTAATTTTTAATTTCTAATTTTTAATTTTTAATTTTTAATTTTTAATTTTTAATTTTTAATTTTTAATTTTTAATTTTTAATTTTTAATTTTTAATTTTTAATTTTTAATTTTTAATTTTTAATTTTTAATTTTTAATTTTTAATTTTTAATTTTTAATTTTTAATTTTTAATTTTTAATTTTTAATTTTTAATTTTTAATTTTTAATTTTTAATTTTTAATTTTTAATTTTTAATTTTTAATTTTTAATTTTTAATTTTTAATTTTTAATTTTTAATTTTTAATTTTTAATTTTTAATTTTTAATTTTTAATTATTAATTTTTAATTTTTAATTTTTAATTTTTAATTTTTAATTTTTAATTTTTAATTTTTGAGTTTTGATTTTAATTGTTTAATTTATAATTTTTGATTTCTAATTTATAATTTATAATTTTTAATTTTTTAATTGTTAATTTTTTTTTTTTATTTTGAATTTAAGTTTTTATTATTTTAGTGTGTTAATTTTTCTGATGCACTTATGTTCAGTTTTGTAATTATTTTCATTAAAAGCAATGTTAAATTATTATATTTGTCCTTAATGTACCGCTCTGTTGTTTTTAAGCCTTCAGTCTTGTTACACAGGCTAACAAATATATACATATTTATATATAAATAAACAGAAAAAAAACACAACTTTTTCTGAAATGTGGTTTGTATATTCTTTTGCTGTTTTTATGAACTCTACTTCTCTGTAGCCTTGGTTGGGTTAATAAGTTTTGTTTTTAAAGACAGCATTTTCATTCTGCGTAACTGGCTACCAGCATGAAATTCTTGACAATATTATTTCAAATATCAAACAAATCGGTTCCCATTTCTCTTTACAAAAATAAAACCTTCTTCCCAATCCGCCTAAAATTTAAAAAAAACTATTGAGTCACACACGCACGTTTACTAATCTATACCAGCAAAAAAACTTAACTTTAAACAGATTCACTTTAAAATTAGGTTAATAGATAAATTAAAAAAAAAACTAAACTTTTTCACTTTAATTTTAAAATTTAGACCAGTGCCAAACACACTGGTGCTCGGCTTCTTATATGTATACAGCCGAACGAAAACAAAAATACTCACCAAAGAGTAAAAGTAAACAACAATTTCATTCAGTCTTATGAAAGCTTTTGAACAAAGCAGGTCTATGTCGCATTGCCTTTTGAAATTCATATATATATTTTTTTTAATAGGTACACAGAGAATATTTGTTTAAAAGAAACCAAAAATGTTGAGAAAATTTCGAAGGCTTGATAAACTATAAATTAAACATTTTCTATAAATAACATACGTCGCCTCCATTTGACAACATTATAGCTGTCTTTTATGCATTTTTTTTTTTAATTTTAAAAATTTTAGTTTTTGGTAACATATCACTTAATAACCTTTGAAATTTCTTATCTATTTAAGTTTTGCTATTTTGTGTTTTTTTTTTTGTTTTTTTTAAAAAATTAATTACTTATTATTACTTATTTGATTTAATAAACTTCAAAGTTATGGATAATAGAGATTAAGTGTTCTTAACATATTGTTTTACATTTTCAGAATGTAAGATTTAAAATTTTAAAACAACAAAATATATTTAAAATTTTACCATATTCTTCGTGAACTCAACTATTTACCCTTTTATGCATTCATATAAACATTCATACAAAATCTACACAAACCCATTTAATATCGGCGTTGTGTTACGTCCATGGATTTCGATCAGTGTAGTACAACTAACACATGCTCATAAAGACTATTACTAACTCAATTCTCTCGATGGCCACCACTGATTTAAACTGATTAGTATTAAAATTAGATTAATCCTGTGTATGTATTATTTTCAAAAATAAATAAATGACTGTAATATTAAGTTAGTATAGCTGGCCATCCCTGGAATATAACATGAATGTCTAAAATTGAGCATCTTTACATAAGTAGTGCAGATGTATAGCATCATATAGCCGTGCTGGATCGTCTTTAAATGCCTTATATGTTAAATTTGACATAACACGCCGAGTATGGATCTAACTCGGTAAACATTTGTAGCGATCTTTGACTACTCAAGATTTTCAGTTTAATTTAAAATATATTCTTCAGAAAAGTAATTTGTTAGCTGTATCGTGTCTGCACTGTTTTTAATAAATGTGAAAAAAAAAATATATATCAAAAAAATTTTAGATAATAAGTATTAAACGCTAATCTGAAATCTTTGCTACCTCCAAGAGCCTTTGTGAAAAAATCAGATTCTTCTGTTTCTGCTGAAATGCATTTGAAGTCTTCTTTACTGACTAAAGAAATAATTATAGTTAAAATTTAATAATTTCTTTTTAGATCCATTCAGAACGTGCACCTGAAGACGAATGGTTAGATATACTGCCCCATCCTATATTTGCCCCAGATGGTAATAGTTTTTTAATATTAGCTAGTGTACAAGAATCCGGTACGGAACATTTTACCCACATTAAACACGTAACTATATCACAACAAAGAATATCGGTTATATCCCATGGCAGATATGAGGTTTGTAGAACACCTTTTATGAATTCCATATATGCATTTCTTTGACTTTTTATTATTTTAAAGGTATTAAAAATTCTTTGCTGGGATACTGCTAATCACCTGGTTTATTATTTGGGAACTAAAGATAAAAAACCTGGACAGAGACATCTTTATACCGTACGAGATCCAGTTAACGATGATAATCGGAAGTAAGTTACAATTTCCAAAGATGATTAATTTTCTAAACAATTAAGACACTTTCATAACACAATGCTAATCAAATTGTATTATTATTATTAAGATTAATTGGATAACGGAGCTGTACCTAGTTGAATTTGAATTTATGTTCATGGAATTTATTTCTATAGCTTTTTCATTTTCAGAACTGAACCAACTTGCATTACTTGCGATTTAGGTGAAGCTCTTTGGAGTAGTCGATACTATTATCTAAACTGTTCTCATTTTGATGCCTTCATAACGCCAATGTCTTCCATTGCCACCACATATGGAATTTCATTTTATATACTGGAATGCCAAGGACCCGGATTGCCCGTATCGGGTGTTCATTTACACAAAACCCATAGCCTAGAGAGAATACTCTATGATAAACGTCCATTTTATGTAGAACGATTGCAGAAATTAGCATTGCCAACACAGAGATCATTCGAAATACCCTTGCCACATGGCAGTCGAGCTCAAGTGCAATTATTACTGCCACCCAGTTGGCGAGAAGAACTGAGAGATGCAGCGTTTCCTGTTATAGTAGAAGTGTTAGTATATAATATATTTCAGTATAAACTTAATTAGGTAACTATTTTGTTTATTTCTTAGAAATGGCCGTCCTGGCTCTGAGTCTGTATCAGAAAAATTTCGCATAGATTGGGGCACATATATGTCGTCACGCAACGATGTCATCTATATTCGGCTGGATGTTAGAGGTGCCAAGGGTCAAAGTAAAAAATCTCTGTATCGTCGCTTGGGTGGCGTAGAAGTACAAGATCAAATATCTGTTTTGCGGTAAGTTCGAAATGCATTTAAGTCACTGAGAAACCAATTTAAATAGTCAATAATATTTACAGTTATCTGCTGGATACTATCAGTTTTTTAGATGAAACTAGAGTGGGTATTTGGGGCTGGGGTTATGGTGGCTATGTCACCTCTATGGTCTTGGGTACACAACAAGATGTTTTCAAATGCGGGGTAGCCGTTTCACCAATAGCCGATTGGCTATATTATAGTAAGCTTATTATACAATGGTTCCAAAGTTTACGTAAACACTAAATTCATATTATCATTTGTAGATTCAGCGTTTACAGAACGTATTATGGGTCTTCCAGCTGAAAACTATAAGGGATATGTGGAAGCGGACGCTACTCAAAGAGCACGTCTTATAAAGTCACATGCATTTTTTCTCATACACGGCTTAGCCGATTCTACCGCACCTTATGTACATGGCGTTCAACTGGCGAAGTCATTAACCGAAGCTAATGTTTTGTACCGATATCAGGTAATATTTTATCACAATAAATAGTAAATACAGTGTTCAACCAACATCTTAATTGTCCCAATAAAAATACTATACGCGCAATATCAATTTTTAGACAAGTTAAGATCCTGTTCTACCATACGAGCATACGATCATTATATTCTTGCGCAAATTGTTTACATAGCACGGCTTAAACTAGTCCGGTTCCACTATAGGGTAGAGTTTCTAATCTATATACATATATATAAGCGAAAGTATGTATGTTTGTTTGTTAGTAGCTTATAGGAGGCTAAACTATTGGACCGATCTTCCTGATCTGATACATATTATTACTGTGTATCTCGGCGTGGTACCTCCCATACAAAGAGAACTTTTAATATAATATATATTAAGTACTATACAAATTTGTGTGATGTCACCTATTTTTAATGGCTATGAAAGCCATGCCGAAAATGGGCGAGATCGGATAAGTGGGCGTGCCACCCACAATACAAAATCCAATATCGTATATCTCGAGTACTATTACAGAGACATCTTTGCAAATTCGTTTGAGGTCATCTTTTATTAATGTTAATAGTCTGAGAAAAATGGGCGGAGTACTGTAATAGTGAGAGTCCATGATTTATTTATGTGATTAGTCGAACAAATAATGGGCGTGATCAGAGAAGTTGTCGTGGCGCCACCCATACAAAATAAATATATTATATCATATCACTCGAGTACTATAAAACGGAAGGCCTTGACAGATACAAAATGGGCAGATAAAAAGTATTAGTAGACGTGGCTCTACCTATACAAAAAATATGAAGTATTATTAAGGCGACAGTCTTGAAACATTTGACAAATACATTAAATCGCTAAATCAACTTCCTTGTTACAAGTACCAAGAAAATATATGGTTTTTGGCGCCTCCAGCACTACTGTACAGAGGGTAAATTTATTACTTTCTAAAAGAAAAAGTGCTTATTTCTAAATTGCTGCATCAACATTTCTGAGAACCTGATTAATTTTTATTTTTACTAGGTACATTTTAAGAAAGGTTGCTTTTTTATTATTGTTGTGGCAATGTGGCACATGCAATATAACTACACACGTACACTTATGAAGCAAAAGCTAAAATTACAGCTAACATAATCAAAATACAACATTTAGAATTACAACGATACCAAGAACAACACAGAAAAATCATATTATTTCAAGTTTTTTTTTAATTTTCATTGAAAACTCGGGACCTATTGACCCGATTTTGATGATTTTAACCTTATGTGAGTGACAGATTGTCCGGGTATCCATATCATTTTCAAGTAGAAATAATATATATGAAAATCCATGAAAGAATTATTTATTATTTTTTTTCGAATAACATTTTCTAGAGCATATTTCTTAGAAAAATGTGCAAATTTATTTTGGAAAATAAAAAATATATTTGTGTGCTAATAACTATAGGTTCTAAAGACCCTAGGAACAAATAGTGATTTTGTTTTTTTATGTTATTTCATGTTTTTTTTTATTAATTTGAAAAAGAAATGTTTTACAAAATAAAATAATATAAATAAAAATTCATTTGAGACTAAATAAATAAAGACAACATACATATAAAAAAATTAACTTCTTCTCTTTTGCAAATATAGCAACTTTATACAACTGCGATACGACCACTGGCGTCCTCTTACATAACGCCCAATTTCTCGTCCAAGAACATCTTGTATTTCTCATTGAGTAATAAATTTTCTACGACGCACAGTGGCGCCATTTGAGTTTTTTCGTTGCAAAAATCATATATTTTGAACCGAATAACATAATTGAACAGTTTAAACAGCATATGATAGATAACTGTTTAGCCTATGAAACGAGCGTTTGTAAAAGGTGCTACGCTTTGTAGGGGCCTACTTATGGGTTATCAAAGTTAAAATTTGTAGAAAAATCAATTTTATGGTAACTAAAAAAAATTATTTTTACATTTTTAGATTGTTTTTATCTTTTCTCTTTAGGGTTTTATGTTTTAAATTATTACCCAACAAATTAAACAAAAATTACTTCTTTTTTAAATTTATTTTTTTAAATTTTCTGTAAAATATTCATCACAATTCGTAAGAGAAGGTATATCTAAAAGACTAATCATTTCTAAACTATAATTATGTTCTAACTCTATTCGTGACTTCACATGCCGCAGGGAAGAAATAAGTGGATCGGAAGATGCTGCCAACATGTTGAAGAGGTCCTCATTTTGCCTTACCCTTGATGCTTTGAATGTGTTCTGCAATCTATATTTTTTATAAAATTTGTTAAGAGACTCCTGTGCTTCTTCAGAATGTTCTCCAATTGGCAAAGACTGCTACTCAATTATATCTTTGCCATGCGCCAATATTTTATGGACGGTCGGGGTCAACTTCTTCTCTGTATACATTTCTGCTAAAAGAGATGCAGTTTTCGATGCATATTCTCCATATTTTGTAGAATTGACATTTTCTTTGCAGTTTAAAACATTCAAGATCGTTCCCAATCTTTTCACGATTTGATTGTCAATTCCAGTGATTCTAGTTACTGCCTCATCATTTTCAAAAAATCTCCTAGAAGTGTTTCCATCGTTTGAGTTACCGTATCCGTGCTTGGGACAGTCTACTTTTAGTCCAACCTGTTTAAAAAAAGCATCCTGTATTTGCTTCTTTCTGATCTTTTCCTTATCCTTTATTGATATATTTTCATCGAAGTTTTCCTCCTCTTGTGGTAGGGTATACGCCAGTTTTAGCAAGAACTCCATACACCTTATCCTTGCGTGCAATGGTGACATTCCATATTCGTAATTCTCCTCGTTTGTAGAATCGTTTAAATTACCAAAGTTCTTCTGACTCTTTTTGCAAATCGGGCATGACAATGTTGAGGTTGTTCCTGTCAGTTCGTTTACGACTTTTCCGCCAACCATGGTCAGGTGGAACTCGTAATTGCATTCAATATATTTTCCTTCTCCAATTTGCAGCTTTGTAGGCTTAATCTTGCTTATTTGTTCTTCAATGTCCTTCACCGTGGTCCTTATGAGTTCTGCCGATTCCCTTGCAAACTGAAATATTATTGGTCGGCAATAATGCACTGATGACGGACGTGGATTTTTCCAGTGTAGGGAAACATCAGATTTTAGCCGCAAAGGAATAACAGATGCCATAAACATGTTTCCGTCCGATATTGTAGCGTCATCGGAAGATATCCTTTGCTTATAAAAGCTTTGTCCGGATGATCCATCGCAGCCCCATTTGCTGATCAATATCAGTTTCTCAGGAAGAATTTTCACCTCATTTTCAGGAAGACTCTCCAACAACCGTTTTGCTGTATGGCCCATGAGATCCTGCAGATTGGCTTTAACAGAGACTTCCGTAAACTCCGTATGCAGTGGTCGTGAATTTATTTTGGCTTGCGTAATATGCTTGCATCCTGGTAAAACGTCAGCCCCGTGTCGCATCAAGGATGCCCGTAGTATCTCATATATTTTTTCGGAACCATACATTTTAATGTGTGCGTTTGTGGGCGTGGGAATGCTTTCCTTAATCCTTTTAAGTCGCAGTGGGCTTGCATCAGAAACAGATTTTGTAATCTGCGACCTAACTCTTTCACTATCCTTTGTATATTTAATAGAAAGCGCGTCCGATAAATGCTTCGTGGTCAAGTCATTGGTTGCATCGGCAAGTTTCCTCTTTCTTGTGAAAATTGAACACTCCTCAATACTTTTTTTGGCCTTCCTTTTGCTCCTCTGGTTGATGTGGTGGGTTTATCTACTGCCAATATATCCAGGATGGTGTCTTCATTAAGCCAGTCCTCGTATTTGGAGTTGAAGTTCTGAATGGTTCGATTAGATTTCACCCATTTTGCCTTAATATTTGCATATATCAGATAAAAATTATTTTTTATAATTTCGCTTCTCTCAATATTTCCGTATAAGCTATCAAGTTCTTCTAAAGCAGCTTCCGTGAAAAACTTTGGTCTGGTTGACCTTCTAAACAGTTCAAATAATTTTAAATTGTTTAACGCCATAGTTTCAGTACTTGTTGCGCCAACTTTCAGTCGTAGACTAATCCAGGCATTATGCTTATTTTGCAATATATAGGCTTATGCTACCATGCCTAAAAATTTACCTGTTCCATACATATGGATATGTATTTAGGGTGAATTATGCAATTTTGATATTATGCTCGTATCTAAATAAGATTTGTGGCTACCTGGAGGGACCATAAGTCAATATTGTTCTTGACCATTTGTACTCCAAAGTAATTTTTAAGTGAGGTGCGTACCTGCGAATTTCAATGAGTAGTTTTTTGTGCATCCTGTGTCTGTAACAGAATATTGGGAGTAGACTTTGGCAGAGGCTCCCAGGTAGACAACCGACTTAAAATGCAATTTTCAAACTATTAGATCAAACTACTGTCAGTCAAAACATGTAAGGGATGCACGCCATACAGTTTCTGCAACCATGTCTTTTTAACCTTTTTTACCTCTAGAAGCCAAACGGGCACGTACGGGCAGATAAAACCTTTTGAATTATGTAAAGAAATAATCAAAGAACATGTTTTGCAAATATGGCAAATATAGACAAATACAGATTTTTTATTTTCCGTCAAAGTTGAAAAATAGTGAAAAAACGGATAGTTTTTAAATAGTGATTTACCAGGAGAAACACAAAGCAAACAGTTAATTTTTTTTTTATCATTATACATTTAATAAATATATCAATCAATACAAACAAAAAATAAGGCGATTCGTTACCTATTTTTCGTGATATTACACCTGAAATCGCAACAAATTGACTAAAAATTGTGTGTTTTTTGAAAACCGAAAGTCGGTCAACTTTGAACGGTTATATCGTCTAAACTAAAAATGTGATATTATTAAGAGTAGCATATTTGAAATCGCTGAAAAGTTTCCTATAACATGGGTTTATTCAGAACTTCGTCGGCGCACATGAAAATTTTGATTTTTGCAACCTCGTTTGCTCTGCGGGCGCCACTATGCGTCTGTGAAATTAAATGATAGGGAATCGTCGAATACTATCGAAAATGCGAATTTATTTCCAAATTTTTTCCAGGGCACATACTCAGAGAATAGCCTTTTTAGTACAGGCTATCCTTATAATATAAAAAACGTTTTTTCATAACGGAGAGTGAAGTTTTGCAAGGTTTGAAATCTTTGAAATTCTCTCATGTTCATGGTCACGATGGTATTCCATCATATATTCTTAGAAAATGTGCTAATGAACTATATATTCCACTCACGAAATTGTTTAATTCTTCTCTCTCTTCTAGAGAATTTAATTATACTTCTTCACAAAAATGGTAATAGGCGGTGCATTGATAACTACAAAGGCATTGCTAAGCTGATTGATATACCTAAATTGTTTGAACAGATTGTTACTGGCAGATTGAAATCTATGGTGGGTAACTTAATATCGCCCTACCAGCATGGTTTTGTTAAGGGTAAATGACGAACTTATTTGAGCTGTCTATCATGTATAGCTTTCTCCTATAATTTTGAGACAGATGTTATTTATACTGATTTTAGCAAAGCCTTTGATGCTATATATTGTTGAAGTGGATATCATCTTATTGAGAGGTAGATATCAGAAAGTTGTTTTTAGAAATTATTCATCATTTTCTATTTCTGTCACTTCAGGTGTTCCACAAGGTAGTCACTTGGGTCCAGTTCTTTTTATGATATACCTAGTGACCTTCCGTGTTGTTCGTTTTTCTAAAGTATTAATGCCATTTGAAAATATTGATAATTCGCAACTATTGCAGGAAGATTTAGTATAACTGACAGATTGGTGTAATGTAAATAACATGTCCTTAATTTTTAGGAAATATAATAGTCATCATTTAGTAGAGCAGCGTTGATTCCTACAGTTTATTATATTGATAATAAATGTCTTGAAAATGTTACAAATTTTCTTGATTTGGATGTGTTTACAGTTTAACCTAAATATTGATTCTTATAAGGCATAATCTCTTTTGGGTTTCATTAAAAGATAGTCAAAGGAATTTTATGATCCTTATGCTACTAAACGTTTATTTGTTAGCCTCGGGTATGCATCTGTTGTGTGGTCACCTAATTTTTCTTGTACCGAATCTGTTCAGAAACAATTTCTTTTATTTGCTTTGCGTGGCCTAGGTTGGAGTAATAACACTGATTTGCCACAATATGAGTACAGATTGAAACTTATAGATATTCATGCACTTAGAACCAGACTAATGATATTAAATGTAACATTTATGGCAAAATTAATTAATGGTGAAAGAAATTCATGCTTTCTTCTTAATGAAATAAATTTTAACATTCCTAATCGGGTCACAAGATATTCCATACCATTGAAATTATCGTTTTCCAGACCTAACTATGAACTTTTTATTCCAATACGTGTCCTGTGTAAATTTTATAATGATTACTATGATCTGTTTTCATTTTCCAACCCAATTCATAAAATTAAAATTCTCTCTTGCGTAATATTTGAATGATTATCGGTTGCCAACTACAACTACAATATCTGTAGCGTGGTGTCAGAAACTTCTTTTATGTCTGAGAATTTTCTGACCGCCTCCAGAAATTTTTGATAGGGAAATTATAGGGAAAACGTTTATAGAATTAAAGTTTTATCATTTTTGAAGTAACCCTGCTGTTAATTATACCCTCCACCCCAGTGTGCAGAGGGTATACATAAGTTTGTCATTCCGTTTGTAATAATTAGAAAAAAAAATGTTGGACTCCATAAAATATATATTTGTGATCCTTATAACAAGCGGAGTTGATATAGTAATGTCCGTCTGTCCGTCTGTGGAAATCACGACGACGGCTTCAATAGGACAGCTAGAGTGCTCGTTGGTATAAAATATGATTCACTAACACACTGAGAAGTTTGCTGTTTAAAATCGTCCAATTCGGTTCAACACGTCCCGAGAATTGAATAAAGAAGTAAAAAAATTTTTGAAAAAATATGATTTGTCCACGTTGTTATTTTCACGATCACGCCCTCAATAGGATAACTGGGGCGCTCGTTTTAGTGAGAATGATTGACCAACATCATGAGAAGGTTTCTGTTTGAAAAATCATTAAAATTGGAGTAATAGGTCCCAAGAAATCACTGAAGAATTAAAAAAAATTGAAAAAAATATATATTTCTGTATTGTTCTTGTTGTTATTCTAAATGTTGTATTGTTGTTATAGCTGGACTTGTTGTTTTTGTTATCGTTGTCGATATAATGATAATATAATGAAAACTAACCCTTTGTACATTTTTTTATGAACTCTGGTAGAAAATTTTAAAAGTTTCACATTTTTGTCATTGCTACGAGCCCATCTGCAAAGTTTCAGATCGATTGGGTCACGGGAAAGGGGTTAAAAATCGATCCAAAATTTTGACTATAAGCAGACAAGCAGACATTACGAGTGATTATATAGAGGGAGTAAAAATTAACCAACATCTAAAGCAAATAATGCTAAACTACCTAGTTGTTAATAAAAAAAACAACGTATATAAATTTACCGAAAAAAATTTATGTATTAATTTATTTAAAGAAAACACAACAATAACTTTTGATGTTGTATTTTTTGTGTGTAATATTTACATATACATAGAGACATACATACATATATTAAATAATAAAATAATATACATATATTCTATATATAAATCGTTATATTATTTTATTTATATAAAATTCTGCAATATTTTGTTTTAGGGAAAATACATTTCTTTTGCATTAACAAACAGAGTGTCACTTCATTTTGCTCAGTGTGACTATGCCACAGTAGATGGCGCCACAATTTTTGTTCTAATTAGCTTTGCAATAGTTATTTCTATTTTAACATGAATGTAAACATTTTCAATTAGATATCAAACACAACAATGTTAAAAGTATACACAGAGCTGAGTAAAAAGATTTTTATATTTCAGCACATTCCATCAGGAACATAGGCTGTGTACATAGAATCTCCATCTCTGTTTGTCGGCTGCGATGTGTCTTAGTTCGCTAAAAGATTTACGTGTTTCGTTAAAAATTGTTCGTCTCCATGTTAACTTTGGTCGTCCTTGGTTTGTCGAGCCCTGCGGGTTCCATTCTAGTGTCTCATGGCATATTTCGTTATATGGTTTTCGTAGTGTATGTCCAAGCCAGTTATATTTTCTCTTCTTTATTTGGGTGTTGATGTTGTCCTGGTTCTCGATTTGAAGAAGTTGTTCGTTAGAAACCACTCTGGGCCACCAAATTTTTAGAATATTTCGTAAGCAGCTATTGGTAAATGTTTGGATTTTGTGTTTAATGACTTCGCTTGCCAACCAGGTTTCGGATCCGTAGAGGAGAATGGATTTTATGCAGGCGTTAAAAATATGTAATTTAGTTTTAGGCGAAAGAGCATTGGATTTCCAGATATTTCTTAGGCTATAGTATGCTGTTTTGGCTTTTTGTATTCTGGAGTTTACATCACCTATAGCACCTCCGTCCGGCGTAATGTTGCTTGCCAGGTAGCAGAAGTTGTTGACGTTTTGGATTGGCACGTCGTTTAGCACAAATGTTGGCGTTTGGTGGGGTTTAACAGCCATACATTTTGTTTTGTTTGCGTTGATTCGCAGACCGCATTTCAATGCCGTTGAAGCTAAGTCATCTATCTTCTTTTGCATATCATGTTTGTTTGATGCTAAAAGGACTAAATCGTCCGCGTAATCTAGATCTGCAAGTTGCTCGTTAAGTCTCCATTGTATACCTCTACTTCTGCCAGATGTTGTCGATAATATTTCGTCTAGTGCTGTAACGAATAAAATAGGGGACAGGAGACACCCTTGCTTAACGCCGCTTAATGTTTCAAAAGGTTGGCTAATTTTTCAGCAGTGTGACACCCGCATTTTGGAGTTGTCATATTGTAATTTTATGAGGCGGATAATCTTAGTAGGTATACCCTTATTGGCAAGAGCATGCCATATCTTGCTCCGGTCGATGGCATCGAACGCTTTCTCAAAGTCTACAAAGGTAAGATACATTTTGGTGTTGAATTCATTGCACTGTTCAATTATCAAGCGGAGGCTATTGATTTGGTCAACACACGATCGGTTAGGACGAAAACCAACTTGCTCCTTAAGTAGCTTTTCGTGTAAGGGTTGGAGGATACGGTTAAGAATTATCTTATTAAAAATTTTGCACACAGCGGGAGTTAGGGCTATACCACGCCAATTATCACATTGTTTGAGGTCCCCATTTTTTGGGATTTTTGTAATAAGGTTGTAAAACATTTGCGGTTATTTGGGAAGCTGATTTAAATAGTTCGGCTGGAAGGTTGTCAATACCAGGGGCTTTATTGTTTTTGAGTTGATTAATAGCGGCTGTAATTTCATCTATACTAGGCGGGTCGATGTTTACCAAAATTTCACTATGTGAGTTTGTATTTGTGTAAGGCTGGGTTGTATCAGAGTTGTTGTTATGGTTTAAAACCTCTTGAAAATGTTCTCTCCATCTGCTGAGCTGATCTTCTACGGACGTAAGGATGGTTCCATATTTATCCTTGATTGGTGTGTTCGAGTAAGATTTCTTGCCAGAGAGTTTCCTGGTAATATCAAAAACGGTCTTCAAGTTCCCCGTGTTAGTGGCGGCCTCGGGTTCGGATGCTAGGTTGTTAATGTGATTTCGCTTGTCATTTCTAGCTTGCCTTTCAAGGGTTGTGTGTTTTATGCGTAACTCGCTTTTTCGAATAAGATTAGTTTCGTTTAGAAGGAGTTGTTGTGTTTCTCGTCTTTCCTCTACCAGGTTCAAAAAAACGTCCGAGAGCCACTCTTTTTTTTCTCTTTCAGCATAACCAACTATTTCTTTAGCTGCGTCGCCGAAAATAGTGTCTAGTTTTCTCCATTCTTCGTTTACATCTATGGGCTGAGGTGACGGAATAAGTCGTTGCTAATAGTTGCTGACATTCGTATCGTATCTAGTTTTAACTACATCGGATTTCAGTTTCGATATGTTGAGTGATCGTCGCTGGATTTTCTGCATATTTTGTTGGATACTGTGCCTTTTGAGCGTTAGTTTGAGTTCAGCTATAACTAGATAGTGGTCGGAAGCTATATCTGCACTTCTTAATACTCTGACGTCTTGAAGAGTTTTGAACCATCTCTTGGATATGCATATATGATCGATTTGACTAAGTATGACCGAACGCGTGTCTCTAGATTTCCACGTGTACTTATGTTGTGATTTGTGGGGAAAGTACGATCCACCAATGGCAAGGTCGAAGTCGGCGCATGTCTCCAGAAAAAGTTCTCCATTTTCGTTTCTGTTGCCGGGACTATGTTTACCCATGATTTGCTTGAACTCATTGTTACAGCTTCCAACTCTTGCGTTTATGTCGCCCATTAGCACTAAGATGTCATTTCGGTCTATGTTGTTAAGGACTCTATGTAGTTCGTCATAAAAATTCTCTTTATTAATGTATTCGGAAACCTCGGTGGGTGCGTAGCATTGTACAATTGATATTTTCCCAATGCTAGAATTAAGGCGGGCTGCGATAATGCGTTTTGAAATAGCAGACCAACTTATGAGGGTATTTCCTATTTTTCTGCTCAGAAAAATACCCACGCCATGCGTATGTGGATCGCCTAGGTTTTCGTGGCCCGGGTAAAGAATTCGATCTCCCTGTGAGTTTGTAAAGTCGCCACTTCCATTCCATCTCATTTCGCTGATGCCTAAAACTGCTATTTTAAGTCTATTGCACTCTGCCGTTAGCTGTGCAAGTTTACCGGTTTGATAAAGTGTATTAACGTTCCATGTAGCAAATCGTATCCGTGGGCATGCGGGTGTCATCATCAGTATGTTAATTTGTTTGTTTATTTTCCTTGTGTTGATTGTAGTAATCGCGGTTGTTTTCAGTACCAGTAGGGGATTGGCCTAGTGTTACCTAGTTTGGTGACAGGGCTGCTATCTTCATATAGATTCATTAACAAGAAGGCCTCCAAACCTGCCTCTCGTTGTTATTTGTTCTGATCATTTACTTCAGAACATGTTGGAAGGTTATACCGCCTTTTGTTCGGACGCCAGAGCCTCATCTGTGAAAACGAGGTCCGCCGCTAGAAGCCTAAGGTTGACAGTTGCTCTAGAGAGGCTATATGTGACGCATTTAGAACCATGAGTAAAGAAGAAGCAATGATTTTTTTGCTTTCAAAACAGTTCTATATAGTTATATAAAATTATTATTCTGCTTTACCTACACAACGTCTGATTGCGATTACATATAGTTTTTAAAAATTGTTTATAATTACTAATGAATTACTATTCACATAAATACAAAATTGCACCTTTTAAATTTTCCATTCAAATTTAAGAAAATATCAATTCTAAAAATTGGAATTCAGATTTCCAGTCATAAATTAGAAAATGTCAATTTAATTTCAGAAAATCATATTAAAACATCGGAAATGATAACTTGAAATTTAGAAGACATCAATTGAATTTTTAAAATATTAATTTAATTCTTTATGTTTACATTTAAAAATGTTTACATATAAAAAAATATTGCCATTCAGGAGACATTAATAGCATTTAAGGATAAGAAAACATTAATTTTAATTCGATGAAGTTTAGAAAACCTCAAATGATATTTAAGAATTGCGAACGTAAAAACTGTTACATAAATAAAGCGCAATTTGATGAGAATGTTATTTATATATTATTTTTTACAATTTTTTTGGATGAAACTTTGAAAATATTCAGAAAATAAAGATAAGAAATTATTTTAATTAAAATTTTTGGGATATTTGGTTTTTTGCCTTTGGCATCCCTAATTTGACCCAGTGTTCAAGATGACTTCAAAATTTGACTTCGTGGTAGGCAAAGTAAAACCAAAAAAATTTAAATTCGATAATAACTCCCAGGTAGTAGTGTTTGGAGTCAATAAATGAAAATATATTTTGTTAGCATAATTTAATTCAAAATCAAAAGTTGGCATCACAGGGTTGGATTTGTATTGTATTGTGTTATTTTGTGTTACCACAAAGTCTAATAGTGAAAACTCCCTTTTAATATGTAAAAAAAAAAATTTATTCTCTATGTTTCCCAAATATGGAAATACTTTAACAAAAAAATTGAGAGAGCTTTTTTTTTGGTTATAATTTTGTTACTCCATCCGACCTATATGACCTAAATGCATGCCGATCAGTAACCATGATAACCAAAAAGCAAACACCTAAATGTGTTTTCTTTTATGCGAAATAATAGAAAAGACGAAAACGACCTTCCCTCGTTGGAGCGCGAATTACTAATGTGAGAGAGCGGTTAAGCAGATCAACCTAAATAATTTGCTGAAATAATTTGGTATTAAGTTTAACAAATTTTGCGAAATATCCATCAGCACACAAATCAGTATTTTATACTTGATTTTCATATAATTATAAAATTATATATATTAATTAAAACTAGCAGATTGCAGCGCTCGAAATTCGAGTGCAATTTCTCGGCAGCTTTATTTTTCAACTTAGCCAATTCACAAACCAACACTTTTATGGTTTATTATTATTGTAAAAGATGACAAACTCATCAACAAACACATTAACAAATTTAATAAATACACACATAGCATATGTATAATTTTATGTATGTGTTAGTAGCAACTTTAAATGCAATTTACTCAAAATGAAGGAAAAAATTTAAAAATCTGTAAATCTGAAACGAAATACCTTTCAAATTGTATACGTTTCGTCAAAATCGGGATAAAACGGTAGAACAAAACATCGATCACAAGAAATCGCCTAGCCTATTAATATTATAGATATACACGATCTTAATATGTATATTAATTATGATCTTATTTCTTTTCTATTTGTTTAGACTTATGCCGATGAAGGTCACGAACTATCTGGTGTTTTAGAACATGTCTATTCTTCCATGGAACATTATTTCTCTGATTGCTTAAGTTTAGATCCTGATGACACTAAACCAAATTTGGATCAAACTATAGTGCCAGCCGAATAAGTATTTAAAACAAAAAACATAATTTAAATATAAATCAAACTTAAGCCTTGTCAATACTTTTACTTTGTTAATATTTTGTTATTTATTTAATAGTACATACAACTGAAGAATTACAAGTAATTAAACATTCAGACACTCATTCTTGCCATTAACATACAAACGCTTAAAAACGATAAAAAATAACTAGTCTATTGCTCAATTTCAGAACATAAACTAAATGAAATAATATACATACTATTTACTTTCAAAATGAACGTTAGTGTATGCCGTCGGAAAGACTTCTTTAGTAATGCCCTTAACCGATGTGTATTGGCGAGTTGAATACGGGAAAATAAAAAAAATAAGTTTTGAAGGTATCTACAAGTCCCTCCAAGTACTTCTCGGTTGTGATGGTGGAGCCTTATGTCAAAAGTTTGGTAATGTACGGCTTATTAAAGAAAAACTATATTTAGATTTTATGTGAACTAATTTTGGTCCACTAAAGCATCTGGAAGTTTCGAACAACTAAAGTTTTAAAATAATATATTTTTTTAAAATTTTTTATATAAAATTTTAAAAACTATATTATTGAATATATTCTCTAATTGGTCGGCTTTTGACAGATTTTATATCAAAATATAAAATAAAAAACAATGATTTGAAAACCAAAAGTAATTGCTCCAAGAAAATTTTATAAATACGTTTCCCTTAAAAAGTTCTATATTTTGAAACTTTTGAACCTGATTTTTCCAAAAAACTTGATTTAATTTTTCATTAGCAAAATACAATACGATCGTGAACTAAAAGTTCTTAGAAAGACTTAAAGATCTCATAAAATTTTGCATTTATTCTCTCGTTTTCAGCTCGTTACTGCGCATAGTTTGAAAAATGGGACATGCTAATGTACTTGATGATAAAATAAAAAAAAATAAAAAATGATCCGCTAAAATCAAAACACTCTAACAAAACGTTTTGTATGAATTTTTCAAATGATCATAAAATTAAAAAATAGTTAAATATTGTAAACTTCTTATTTATTTATGCTTCTTGGTTCTAGAGGCTAGAACAAGCTATTAGGGAAGACACACATACATATTTTTTTTTTATAGATCTTAGATAATGATTTTGGAACCGGAGTCTTCACAGATTTTGTACATACAAACATACTAATACCAGTCAAGTCAAGTCCAGTCATTCAGGACTAAATAGCCAATCAGTCAATCAAAATGATGCAATATTAATTTTAAATTTACTCGTAACTTAAACAATTATTCATTCATAATCATTTAAACTATGCTAAATGCTAAATACAAATACCGAAATCTATATTTCAAATAACATGATATTAACTAATTACTAACTATACATTTTAAGTCCATTAGATTTTAAGAATTTACTTTTATTATCAAAATCTATACAACGCTAATGAAAAAAAGAACAAACTGAAAAAAAAAAACACAAATCATATTTAAATAACCGTCTAAATCAAAAAGGAAATAAGATAAACTAACGATATTCTTACAACAAATACAACGCGATTTAAAAACGATTTTTACTTCATACAGTTATTAGTAATATTCATATACATACATACATATAGACATACATACTTACATAAATCTACTTTGAAATTATAACTGTAAAAGTATACATTATCAAATACATAGCAATTGTTAATACTGAAAAATAGGTCTGTGCGATTAATTAATTACTTCTTTCGTCTGATTTCCCGAATAATAATTCGATATTAAAGAAGTAAATAATTCATGTTAAATGTTTATAATTTTTTGTATTTGTTAAACAACATCAATTAAAATTTTTATTGTATAAAAGATTTTAAAAAAAATTGTCAGAAAGTACGAGGGCGGTCCCAGAATAACCCGACCTGAAAAAAAAACACAACATATTTGGCAAAAATTTCCTTAATTTCTCAACATAATCTCCATCTAGCTCGTTACATTATCCTCAGCGATACACTACTCGATCATCTAGTATATCTCATCCATTTACCGTATATTGTCCAGGGGATCGCACAACGTATTACCGCGAAATTTCGTTTATTAGCCGCACAAGCCATATGTGGAATAAACTGCACGCTGAGGTGTTTCGGATCACTTAGAGTATAGATAAATTTAAATTTTTTCAAATATCCACAAATACTACTCCCTCTTTCCTCTTACCCATAACATATTTTCCTGATACCAGCACAGTGCACTCCATTAATAGAAGACATCCCCTTTTCCATCTGATTGGTATCGGTTGATTTTGTTCTCTTGGACTGAGTTTGGTCTCATCTGATTAAAATAAACCGATACCAATTAGCTGGAAAAGTTTGGTAGTGGGACAAAGCATTGACCACACCAAACCCAGCACATGTAGCTCAAACTGTAAAGCACGGAGGTGGTTCTCTTTTGGTTTGGTGGTGTATAACACCAGATGGAGTATGCCCACTTATATGGATTGATATCATAAGGAGAAGGGAAAACTATATTCTCATTTTGCAAGAGAATATGCCTTTAGCTATCGCCCAAATTTCAGATAGACCTGAATATGTCATTTTCCATCATGACAACGACCTCAAACATTCAGCGAAAATCGTCAAGGAATGGCTTAGTTCACAGGTGGTTGGGGTCATGGAGCGGCTAGCGCAGAGCCCTGATCTCAAGCCGATCGAAAATATGTGGTCTTATTAAAAAAGTCGGCAGAGTACGAAGAGGCCCCGAAGAGCATTAATGAACTGTAGGACAGGGTACAGGCTGAATGGAAACAAATTACTGTGGATTATATATCAAATCTGCACTAGTCCATTCCAAATTGAATGGTTCAATTGAAAAAAGCAAAGATATGTTGAATAAACTATTAAATTTAGATTAACAGATCCTTGGTGCAAAAGTGATGCAATGCCCCGAATTAGACAATTGTTAATTTGTTAGATACTTAAGTTATGAATTATTTTTTTTTTATTTTTTAAGGATTGATATTTTTATTTATGTAAATAGTTTTTAATTTGTTTACTAAATACTATGCAAAAAGATATAGCTGGTCTTTTATTTCAAACATCGCCGCACTTTTGCACCAAACTGTATATCGAGGACCTATATTCAATATGCTCTATCGTAAAAAATACAATTTTTCAGGAGAAGGAAAAAACTGTTTTATTCCTAAATTCCTTAAGTATGAAGTAATCTGTCTTCCACAATATTTGTTAAATACGACTACTGAAATTTACATTTAAAAAAAATACAACATTTTAAATTATTCGCGGCACTATAGGGCATTTTGTCCAATAGAGCATATTGCAACTGAAATTTTCGAATATTTTAAGCCGATAGAGCGTATTGCACAGTAATAAAAGTTTGATTTTTTTGTGATCAAATTTGCAATTTTATTAAAGTTCGAACGTTTTCTTTAACGTTTTTTTTAATATATGAGTCATTCCATGTCGAAATATTCCGTGTAATAAATAGCTGAAGCATTTATATTTGGACAAAGCTTTACTGATTGCGCATCCATGGTAAAAACGTGACATCTTCCTTCTTGCGCCGCGAGTTTATCAAAATGCTTCTCATCTTGGGCACGCTGTTTGCTTAATACATGAGCATTATATTGTTTAACCGTAATTTGTTTGGTTTTAAAAGAGACACATATGTATATCGCATTGATCCTTGCGGGGCATGAAAAGGCCGTAGTTATGTTCTTCAAAAAATTTCGAAAAGGTTAAACTTGAAACAGACTTAACTTGTTTTTCGGAACAGTATGTTAGATAGTTTCGGTAAATGTCTGCCTTTGTGTTAAATGAAGCGGCAATGAAAATTTTATTTGAGTCTTTACGGCAGTAATGACTTTCCATTTTGTCCAATTTTTATAAATATTCTTTTAAGTGTGTCTTATGAGCAGTCTTTTTAGAACCAAACGTTGATTTTTGATTTTGTCCAGGCAACTCATTGTTAAATGCGGATCGGTGATTTTGTAAAAGTGACCTATTATCGACTAGTTTAACGTCAGCTTTTATCCAACGTTTAACCATGCCACTTTTTATAAATAGAGTTGACAAGGACATGTTCCGACACACTTGTAATGATTCATTGTATGGCAGTTTAAAGATAAAGCTGTGCTGTTTTCTGTTAGAGCTGTTCTCTTTTTTTGCTATCTCCGATACGAGGTTCTTTACAAAAACTCGTTTAGCTCCCCAATTCAGCTCCCAAAACGTTTTAAAAATGTTCGATCTAGTTTCATCATCAAATTTTTTGCAGTGTCTTGATTTAGTTTTCATACATAAGGTTGATGAGCATGTAGGACCAATTTCTTTTCTTGCTTTTGGTGAATTTTGTTTGAAAATTCCCGTAGACGTCGAAAACCCATATATTCTTGCCCCTTCATTCGCTTTATAGCATTTCCACACTTTTAAAGCATTTAGAGTTATGTGTCCTTTCAGATCTACACAGAACGAACTCATTTTGGCTATACGGCTCGTCGTCGGCATCTGGGCAAACAGTTTTCCAATTGCAATAAGTACTAATGAAACATTTGTTAATAAACTAACAAACCTGTTATTGGATATTCTCCAGCATCTTCTTCGTTTGACGATGGATAATCAATTGTAAAGAATTATGAGACATTTTAGCCTATTTTTAGAACAAAAATTTATAACTACTTAAATAGTTAAATTCGAATTGGTTCTAAACTTCAAAATTTTTATTGCGAATGACAGATTTTAAAATGCGTAGGTTGTTGTCAAAAAACATTCACATAGGCACAGTTTTAAAGGGTGATTTTTTATGAGCTATAGGAAAGTTTTCCAAAAAAAACACATAAAATTCAGAAAAATGCGTGAAATCTTTATTTGAACCGATAGTACGGTCCATATAATTTAATGTTTGAAGATTATTTCATGCAAATGTTGACCGTGACTGCACCTCAAATGGTCCATCCGCATAGTCCAATTTTGGCATACTCTTTCCAACATTTCGGCCGGTATCTCACGAATAAATGTTTCAATGTTGTCTTTCAATGCGTCAATTGAAGCGGAATTGTCTGTACAGACATGAGCTTTAACATAGCTCCACAAAAAATAATCTAAAGGCGTTAAATCTTACGATTTAGGCGGCCAATTGACTGGTCCCGAACGTGAAATAAAATGTTCACCGAACTCGCCTCTCAATAAGTCCATTGTTGCGCGTGCTGTGTGGCATGTGGCACCGTCTTTTTGAATCCACATGTCATACAAGTCAAGCTCTTGCATTTTGGGCAAAAAAAAGTTGGATATCATCTCTCGATTGCGCTCACCATTCACAGTTACGTTACGATTCGCATCATTTTTTAAGAAGTACGGTCCAATGATGCCACCAGCCCATAAACCACACCAAACTGTGACTTTTTCTGGCTCTTCCAATGCTTCTGGGTGATATTCACTACAAAATTTAGTCACAATAGCCCGAATAGCCGCTTCAGTGGGTCGATTAAACTGCCCATAAAATGGAAGAAGCGCGCGATGAAGTTTCTTAACAGAGCACGCATTTTAATAATAAAATTCAATAACTTGCAAGCGTTGTTCGTTTGTAAGACGATTCATGGTTAAATTATAGACCAAACTGAAGATGTTTGACAATAAAACAAAACACGAAAAGTGCGTCAGCTGTTTAAACCAGTGTTGCCAAAAAGATAATAGCTAAAAAATCACCCTTTATAATATATTGTAGGATACAATTTTGTGCAATATATGTACGTAGTAATATTATATTTTTATTAAGTCGATTACCAAAATTTTCCGATAGACCATATTGTATTCCAAAAATTATGCCTCGTGTTCGATAGAGGAATAACAAATAATGAAAAAAGTATACAAAAACACATTTTTTCTTTCTGAAATTTTTTCATTGGTGAAGAGTTTGCCATCAAAAAGTCATTTTCGAAAAATCTTACGATGGAGCGTATTGAATATACGCCCTCGATATTATATATTGTATATAATATGCTGTATATGGTAAGAACCAATTCATTGTTGGTAAATTTTTTACCGCCGAGCCCCTTTTTTCAAGTTTGGGAATAGAACAAAATCTGAGGGTACTAAATCTGCCTGAATTAAATTCATGGATTTAGAAAATGGCCATATTTGATGTTTGAATATGCCAAATGCGCCCTTTTTTCCCTTAATTTCATCACTCGCCGTTGGTTGTTTTTCATTTTTGAAGATAATCAATAAAAATTATTCCACTCTCATCCCCAAAACCAATCGCCATGAAATTGCCTGCAGATGACACTGTCATCGCAATCTTTGAACTTCTCCCATCTTCGTTAACTGTTTTCACTGTTCCTTTATTTCAGATGTGAAATGGTGAATTCACGCCTAGTCTTTATTGTGGTGAAACATAACCAAACATTATTGAAACATCATCATGACGCTGATTTTATTCTAATGTGAGCAATCGCGGCAACCGTCTTGCGAACAGTTTTCTCATTTCCAAATTTTCGGGCAATATGCGATGTACCTATATCATTTCTTGAAATACTTATTATTTCAGCACCTTCAGCCGACGATCATCCAATACCGTTTCTGGCTTGTGTACCTCAATTGGAGCTCGTATGGCCTCGTTTAAACTGTGCCGCCCAATATATTATCGTTGTAAATGAAGGAACAGACTCCCACAGAGTAGAATCTACCTCGTTTTTAATATTGGTTGGACTGAGACCTTTCAAATGAAAATATAGAATTACATAACGGTGACCAATTTATGTCCATGTTTGCAAATTCACTGTGATTGTTTACGTTTGACGGCTCAAAAAAAATATTTTTTACATTCATAAAAACAACATTTTTCGAGGCTTTTTCAAAACGCTTCAGCTCACGGTATGTTGGTAAACATCAAAATTAATTTCAGATTAATTCCAGAGGGGTACGTTAAATATTTTTTTGTTCCCATACAAAATGGGACACTCTAATATACAGGTCAATTTCCACGATAATACTTTGTATTATCGAAAGTCGAGTATAACGAAAAAGTTTTAAAAAGGTCACGTTATGAAAAATACGATTTTTTATTTCCGAAATATTTCAAGAACTTTTCATTGATCTCAAGCAAATAGAGATAACCACGATTTGTCTAGAAAGTATTTTTACGTTAAAGTCCGTCATTCTGGAGATATAGTACAAATTGAATGACCTCATTAATGTGAAACGCACCTTATCTGGCAATTTTCTTTAAGGCACGACCTTGCATATAATAAACACAGCCGATATAAAGATTTTAACTCATCTGCGGATAATAAATCCCTGAAAATCTGACTCAAATTTGGTTTATTTTTATACTACCGTTCAAAAGTATTTGCAACTCCTGCTCTTAAATTTAAAATGACCATATCTCCTTTATTTTTCAGTGAAAACTCTTGAAATTTAAATCGTATATTCGTTATTAGTAAGTTTTTCATTTCACATAAATATTTTTATTACACTCTATTCTTAAATTTTGGATTCACCAATGCAACCACCTGCTCAAATATTACCACCTCCCCCAATGTTACCACCTCCATTAGTCTTAGTATCCTCAGAATCAATTTTCTCAAAGTTTCTGGAATAATGTAGTTTCATGTAGTTCCTTTCTGCTGTTTATTCCACAGCTCTTCCTTAGATGTAGGATAGGTAGTTCGAACCTTCTTGTGCAATTCATCCCATAGTAACTCTGTGGTAGCCATTCGATAACTTTACAGGTTTCACCTGCTTCCTGAATTCTATATACTACTTACAAATTTTTGTTGTATGTTTAGGATCATTATCTTTCTGATCCTAAACATACACAACCCACAATGCTTATTTCAGTAATCATGGCACGATCTTCTAGGATAGTTTTTTTTTACTAGATTTTTATCGAGTATTCGTTCGATTCTGTATAACTCGCCAACATTTTCAGTTGAGCGCCTCACAAAAACTGGCATCTTGGAACTGAATACATTAAACTTTGATTAATTTAACCAAAAGACCTTGCACCAATCGTTTAAAGTCCAGTTTTCATATTTTTTTTTTTTTTTTGTCGTTGCTGTTACATCCTCACGTTGTGTTGCTACTCTAGGCCACCCGCTTCGATTTTGCTTCGCAATTGTACCACCCTCTTTGAATTTTTTTACAATATAGTCCACGGTTCGACGCGTTACTTTGAGCTCCTTTGCAAATGCTTTCCCAATTTTTTTCTAGGGCAGTAATACGGTGACGAGTTCTAATTGAAATATCCGCAGTTTTTGTCATACTTTCTTTTAATTCAATCAAATATCTTACATTTTCACGTTCACGTGTTAGATCTTAGTTAAGACGTAATAACTAGGCCGTTTTTTGTTTAATGTGCTTCAATTTGCATTTTTTCAACTATATAAATTATTTTCAGGTTAAAAATTAAAATATCTGTCACCCATTAAAAAAATGTCCACAAAAAACCTCTTTTAACCAAAGTCGCTATATTCTGTTACCTGTTAAAAAAAATTTGGGCAATTCACAACAGGTGTTGTTGTTGTATTGAAATACACAAAAAAAATCATTTCTTGTGAACAGTCAGTTGTATTTTCAGAATGTAAAACGTTTTCTTTAGTAATTATCGATCCAACGTGGAAAGGTCGCTTTGTCGCTTTTGTTATTTCGTATAAGAGAAAACACGTGTCGGTGTTTGCTTTTTGGTCATAAGATATACCCTGGAGTTTTAGTTACGTACTTCTTACATTTTAATTTAGAATACAAAAAAAAAATATAAAATATTTTGATTGAGATGTATTTGCGTTATTTGTATTATTTGCCATTTTTAATTATTTATGCCGTAAAATTGTATGTAATTGTTTTTTTCTTTTTCATAAAAACTGGCATTCACTTGGGACTGATATGTTATAATACAATATACAACATTTACTAAACAGAGCAAATGAAGTTGTATCGTAGTATCAGATTTTTCAATGAAAATTACCAACAACAATTTTACACCATTGTAAAGTAATACACGATACAACAGATACAACGATACAATACCCATTGTGAATTGCCCAAATGCTTTATTGCATATAATAAAATATATACACAATAGCGAATACAAACGGAAACAATTACCGAAAAACCACATCTTTTAGGGATGGCAAACATTTTTGGATAACAGAGTATTTGATTTGCCTTTTTAAGACCTTTTTGACCCAATCGATTTTCTTATTTACCACAAAATCAAAATTTTTATGTACAAAAAGTATTGATTAGGCACCATCTCTTTCTAAAATTGGTGGTAGCCACATGAAAAATTTCATTTACGATATTATTTTTATTCGATATTATAGTTTGTATCATTTCTTAAAAATTTTAATTTACCAGAGTGTTAAAGTAATCAATTAATCGCACAATCCTATAAAAAAAAAAGTAAACGAATAATTAATTTCTCATAGATACTAAATAGTCCGCAATCCGCATCGACATATCATTAATGTACTCGTATTTATGTGTTTATGTGTAATTATTTTAAATCGCTCCTTGTCTACATACAAGATTAGGTTGTATGAAGCACTGAAGATTTTGTGTAAAAACTCGTACATACTGGTGTAGTTGCAAAATAAAAATTTTTTCGTTCTTTTAAATTCGTACTACTATTTGTCTAATGCAAAATTGAAAACATATTTAGAAAAAAACCTTCCATTACAAAAAACTTCATTACATAATATTATTTTGAATGTTTACATTAAAGCACCCATAAGTTTTTCTGTTTTAGATAATTTAGAAGGAAATTTAATTTTAATAAAAACAAAACTTGAGTAAAATCAAAAAAAATATTTCGAGAGCCTATATGAAATACACGCCAATTCCGATTTGCTATGAAAAAAGTTTTTCGTAACATTTAGCTCTTTAACGTAGTTTCCAGTGAGGATATCCCACCTAAGATATTTATTTCATTTTTATCTCAGAGATAAAATTTTATTATAATCACGAAAAGTATTCTAACTTCAATTTTAATTTGAAAATAATTTTTAAAGACATTTATTCTAAATCTTCCACACATCTTATCAAAACTAGCACGGTGAACACGAATCTGGTAATATTTGGTTATTCAATGACCATTTTTTGCCATTTTGATCAACACTATAGGCCCTAGTCGTTGTCGTTTTTATCATCGCTTCGTTGCAAAATTTCAATACTTGAAATATATTGAAATGGGGAAGAGAAGTTATCGAAAACAGAAATAAAAATTAATAATGGTTGGTAGTCATGCATTACGTTAGTCATTATTTTTAACATTTTTTGTATTTTAAAAATTATATTTAAATATATGTATGTTAATTTCTTTTGCATTAATTATATTTAAAAATTAAACAGCGGCCGAATTTTATTATTATTTTTCAAGTTCAAGTGTAGGTGATGAAATAATGAAGATAACGAAGATTTCGCAAAAAATTGCCTAAATACACAACAAGCTAGAAAAAGTATCCGTTGACGTGATGATGAAAATTTAAATAAATTATTTTGTGAATTTTACTTGTTTTTTAGAAAACTTACGGAGCACTTCTAATTAATTTTTTATTTGTTTACAATGCACAATACGCAGTATGGACACTCTAAAGGTGCGTTCAGACTACGCAAATATTTGACCAAATAAGCGTAACCACTAAATAATGTATAATTTTCCTTGTATAATTTTCATTAAGTTATACAAAATATGATATAGAATATAGTTAAATATATTAAATATTACTAATATAATAAAACATAACTTGATTTTATCTTTTATATATCATGTAAGATTGAATAAAACTTTCATAAAATTAGGGGTTACGTTTATTTGGTCAAATATTTGCGTAGTCTGAACGCACCTTAAGTAGCAGGAAAGTTATTCGTGCATTGACAATTTGGGGAATCCCATGAATTATAGAATGACGACCACACCTGTTACATCGATTTTATTTTAGTAGAAGACAAACTTATTTTAATAAAGTTGATTTGACTTAATTATATTTTTTTATTAAAATTAGTTAACACAAAATCAAAAATATAGTCTTCTAGGCATCAATTCGGCAATTTTTTTTGTTACATCGGCTTCTTTAAGTTTGCCTTGCTTGGAATAGCCCTTCGACTTATTCTTCTGTTAAGATTTTCCCACAGATGCTCCATCGGGTTAAGGTACGGGGACTGCGGCGGTTGATCAATTGTCTTAGGAGTCCGGTACAGTAGATCGTTGTCCTGTTGGTAGTTCCAGTTTCCAGCCATAAATTATTTGTTGACACTAGGGCCAACATTGTCCTTCAAATGGTAATCTATATTGTTCATAGTGGCGTAAAAAAAACAATATTACCAACACCTGTTGCCGTTTTGTAGCCCGTAACTGAACCTCGACCGTGTCTCACAGTGTCGATAATACACTTTTCTTTGAAGGTCTCATTCTTAGCCTGCCATATTTTTGGGGCCTTTTCATGCCAAAAATTTCGGATTTGCTTTCATCTATATATATAAAAATTCATTTTCTGTTTGTTTGTTTGTATGTTTGTATGTTTGTTTGACCGCTATACAAATTTTTATTTTTCAACGGATTTTTCTGAAATTTGGTATACACGATCACCGTACTCCAGGAAAGGTCGCCATATGATTCTTACCGGCCACGCCTACTTTTACGCCCACTTTTTGTATACAATTCATTTTCTGTTTTTTGGTATATTTGTTCACTATACAAATTTTTATTTTTCAACGGATTTCTTTGAAATTTAGTAAGCACGATCTCTCTACTCCAGGGAAGGTCGTCATATCCTTCGTACCGGTCACGCCTACTGTTACGCCCACTTTTTGTATGCAATTCATATTCTTTTTTTTTTGTATATTTTCTCACTATAGAAATCTTTATATTTCAAGGGATGTCTCTGAAATTTGGTACACACGATCTCTATACTCCAGAGAAGGTCACCATATGCTTCTTACAGGCCACGCCTACTTTGCGCCCACTTCTATGTATATAATATTTATTTTTTCCCTTTTATTTGTTTCTTTGTTTGATTGCTATACAAACTTTTATTTTTCAATGGCTTTCTCTGAAATTTGAAAAACGTGATCTCTCTACTCCAGCGAAGGTCGCATTATATATCTTTCTTGCTACGCTTACCTTTACGTCCACATTTTTATAAAATTCATTTTTTGTTTTTTGGTATATTTGTTCGATATAGTAATTTTTATCTTTCAACGGTTTTCTCCGAAATTTAGTACATATACCAGGGAAGGTCGCCATATGATTTTTACCGACCACGCCTACTTTTACGCTTACTTTTCATATAAAATTCTTTTTTTGTTGTGTGGTATATTTCTTCCCTATAAAAATTTGTATTTTTCAAAGGATTTCTCTGAAATTTGGTTTACACGGGAATAACTTCACGGTGAACAAATTCCCCAAACTTAAAAAAAGGTCCCCAAAAGAAATGACTAATACCCCAATTTTTTTTTAAACGAAATAAAAAATTAACTTATTCCCCAAATTCATTCTAAAATTTTTACATATTTTTATTTAATAAATTTTGTTAAATATTAATTTTAGTGAAAATTTACATGCTGCTCTCAATATATGTCATATAATAAACGCATTTAAAATGAGTATTCTTTTCAATAGCATCATTTCGGTGCGCGGAAGCTACGCGCACGCGGAACGCAGCTTAGCTAAAATATCGCAATGATCTTAAAAATATATTTTAGCGATTACTATAAGTTAACGAGAACTGCGCGGCAGCATGGGTAGTAGCTGCCAAACGCGAGGAAAAGGGGCGCGGACGCGGACGCGACACGCTCGCGGATCATAGCTCAGCAAAAATATCGCAATGAACTGAAAAATATATTTTAGCAATTAAAATAAGTTGACAACAACTGCGCAGCAGCACGGGTGTGGCTGCCAAACGCGTGGAAGCTGACGCGACTCGATCGCGGAACACAGCTCAGTGAAAAGTCATATGATAGATTTTATCTACGTATGTGAAATAATTACCTGTTGATCAAAATAGGCTTCACATATACTATAAGCAATTGCTTAAAGAAACTTTGCGGCACAATTTTCAACATCGCATTAGTTTTTCATTTCTGAAACTTCAATGAATTTGACTTCTCTGCTCAATGATGATCACTTATTAAATGAAGTAATTCAATTTTTAAAAGTTCTGATTCCATTAATTTGCAAACGATTCCGTTATATTTGATGTTTATAAATAAACTTAAAAAAAAAACTTAAAGCGTTTTCGCAGCTTATTTTTGAAACATTTTTGCTGCAGCATCTTATAAAAAAACTTCTAAATTAAAAAATCAAAAACTTTTGAATTGAAATAAAAAACGAATTTACTGCCCATACAATTTTTTTGGGGAGAAAGTTCATTTTATTGGGGAATTTGTTCATTGGGGACTAATTACTCAGTGCCTGGTAAGCATAGTGAACCATTTTTCAAGTCAAAGGCCTTTTTATATCGGGCAAGACCGGGTAAAAACAGCTAGTCTGTATATAATATGCTTTCCCAAAAGGATAGAGCCTCAGTTTTGTACTTTTTTTTATCGAAATTCATTAGCTTGGTTCATTATGGTTTCTTGCACGGTATCCTTTCATATAGGCCGTTTTTGTGAAGCGATCCCCTTACTGTACTCGAAGTAACTGATTTGAGTGATGTCTGCGTTATGTTTTCTAATAATTTAACTGCATATATCTTTACTTCTCTTAATACAGCTCTAACTTCGGTACCGCTAAGCCACTTTGGGTATACAGATATCGGTAGATCTTCAACCTGAAAGTGTTTGACGTATTAATCAACTCTTTGTTTTATTATGGCCCAAAATTTGGCCAACTTCACGCAAGGATTTCCTTTTTTCTTTTAAATCGAAATTAATTTTCCGAGTCTGATTAATCTATCCCACAGTGATATTAATCTATTTTACTTCTTTTTAGTTATTATTAATTAGTACAAATCAACTTAAAATGTCTTTTATTATGTAAACACGTGATCAGTACAAATTTGTCACAACAAATTTAGGTTCTTCACCGAAATATAAAAAAGCGGAAGTAAGTGTTACAATTGTTTACTTTCTTTTGACACACTAAATGTTATGCATTTGGCAATGTCCCCACCAGATTTGATATCATATTTAATAGTAGTCAATCTCTGAATGGTAAACTCTGTAATATTACTTTTTATCGTAAGTTTTTATCATTTAATGCATCATAATTGTTTATTTAATTAGTTTTATAACACCGTTCTAGAAAATTGAACTTTTGGTTGCACACATGAAAAAAATTTGTATATTATGAAGGAGGAGCAAGTAATAAAATACTCGTGTATCTCGCTTTTTCTAGATCAATTCTTATATTTCCAAAAATGCAAATTTACATTTAAAAAAAATTAATCGTACCACCCATATTCCACATAATAAATATTGTTATCTATCGCCTTTATCAAAATCCCTTACATGACAGGATTTCCGGATATGAACCTGTATGTTGATATAGAGATGAATACATAAATAAATACTTTTCTTTTGAGTATTAACAGATGTGTTTACAAATCTTCTAACATTTATGTAATTATGTATATAAGAAATCATAAAAGAAATTGTCGTTTGGAAAAAAATTAATAAATTCATTAAATTATTAAGATAAAATTAATAATTAGGAAATTCTGGACGCTTATTTTGTCGTGTATATGAGTCCGTATTTACTACGCGACAAAGCAACGAACAGTACTCCGACACCCTGTGTTTTATTTGGTTTCTTTTGTACCTAAAGTCCATATCTGCTATTTCTTGGTGAAAGCGTTCTCCATGTTCGTCACTCAAGCTTCCTAAGTTCGATGGAAAAAAATCTAAATGAGAGGAAGTGTATGCTGACTCCCATCTCTCGGCAGCCATCAATCATTTCCTTAACAATGTCCTTGTAATTGTTAGCTATTTTATTGCCAAGAAATTTCTCTGTAACATTTTCAAAAGTTATCAATGCCCTATTTTCGACAGGGCTTAGTGCATTTTTAAAATCTGTACTATTTAAAAGTTTTTTTTTTTGTGGACCATTGAAGACACCCATAGAAATATAATTATTACACATCAGGTCATACAAATGTTCTTAAAATAGGTTATCTGCTTCATGATCAGGTTTAACCAATGGTATATGGTCTATACTGAATTCACCTATCACAATATTTAAACACGTCTCCCATTCGGAATCTGTATAGTGAAAAATCTTTTTTGCGTGAATAACCTTGCTTTACTCCTGTTAATAACGCAACAACTTTAAGATCACAACAGACTTTCCATTTGTGCTGGTTGTAATTTATGGCATCTAAATTTATTTTCATGTTTTTGTAGGTCTCCCGCATTAAGGTGTTGTATGCAATCGGAACTGATGGGTACATTATGGTGGCCCTTCGTTATATGGAGGGAAAAAAAAGTGTTCAAACTGTCGGTCTCACCCCCTAGAAATATGCGAATAGCAAATCAAAAACGTTTAGTCGTGGCGCAAAGCGATTGAAAATTTCAAGTGTGTTTATATGAGGAAAATATGACTTTTTTTTTCAGATTTTACGAAAAATTTTTTTTTATTTATATTCGCGAGCAATAAGCAGATAATTGCACCAGAGATATATCACAATGGATAATTTTGATCTCAGGAGCACTAAAGGGTAAAATAAATAAAAGCTAACCGAATTATTTTTCTTAAATTCTTTAATAGAAAAACTCGTTTTCGATCATTTTTATTTAAAAATATCTTAAAATCCAAAGCTGGCCTTGGCAAATAATGCGTTCTCGGATTTATCCCGAATTTTTGGAACGAAACTTCTACATATTTGGTTATTATATTTTAAGTGTCGTATCTAAAAATTGGACAGCACTTACAAAATATATGAATTCTTTGAATAAATTGTCTTTTATTAGTTTGGGGTCATATGTGACCCCAATTCCAAAAAGGTTAATGGAGTCATATTATTTTTTTCCGAAACCCTAGGCTATTAGGATAAAATATAACATTTAAAAGTGGAAAAATTATGAATTTTTGATACAAAGTATTTAGAAAGAGTACATTTACAGAATATTTCACAAAAATCCAATTTTTCTCGAAATTCGCAAAAATGAAATCCTTATCAAAAAAATTCCGGCAGAGGGATTTACTTAAAAATTCACACAGTTAATGTGCAACATGTATTTCATAAAACCTTAAAGTGATAGATTAATTTTTTTAAATTTTGTTTAAGAAAATTTTTTCAAACTTGAAAAAGGAGTTTTAAAAATTATGTCAAAAAAATTTCCAATATTCGGCCTCAATGCGCAATAAGTTAACAACGTGGTAATAAAACAATACAATACTTCATATTCTCAGTTTTTTGCTATTCGCATATTTCTAGGGGGTCAGACCGACAGTTTGAACACTTTTTTTATTAAGGGTCATCCTAGGTACATGTTTCCAATATGTAAAAGTACGATCTTTAGACTCGAAGTAGACGAGTCAATAAAAAGTCTCCACTCATCTAGAACATGCGGTTTTCCAATTTCTGTGAACAGTGCATCAATGTTCTTATAGTAGCAAAGTTGTAATTCAGAATTTTCGTGCATAATGAAATATTCATTAAATGGATTCGTCTTCGCACGTTTACGGCCACACCTCGGATACTAAATTCCATTCTTTTAAACGGGAACCAAATAATTCCGCCGTCTTCTTTCGAAACGCCAGTGTCTCGTATCAAATCAGTAAAATCAGCTTGTGTCACGAAATGAGGGTCTGAAGATTGTATTTCAATTGGAATTTTTTCGAAAACGCTAGCATTAGAAATTTCATGTGCTTTAATAACGGACTCAACATCAGTATATTTAATTTGATTGCGAATGTTATATCCGAATCGAACAGTTTTTACGAAACAAAAATAGGAAAATTCTGCAGAATGTTCAGTTCGTCACAGCCAAATTGTGAGTCGGACAATTTATGGCGATATAATACACTTTTTGTTACCATTAAGCCAATATATCAATATTCACAAATAACTTCAGGTGCGTCGTACCATATGTTTGGAACATATGAAATAACGAAAATTTCTTTAAAAGCACTTACTAAACTTTTGCTTATATTTCTCTAATATTTTTCAGGCGCAAATAAACCATAGAATTACTGCGTTTCGGACATTCCATTATTAAATAGAAAATTTATTAGGAAAACGACTTAGAAATATTTAGTCAGTGCAGTAACTTTAGTTGTCACTTTGTTTTCAAAAGGCACAGTAGTTTAATTCAAAAGGGCATAATTTCACTAAATTCGTTTAGTGACATTTTTAATACTAATTGATCAATAATGCACGTGTTAATAACTTCTAATAAACAAGTTGATATTACCGTTATGGTTTCTAAAAAAAAAATATTTTTTATCTTTGTATGGTATTTTTTTAATTTCCCCGTTTACATTATTCTGTTATTCACATTTTTCGCGAAAATACGAATTGATCTAGAAAAACTGGGAGACACGGGTATTTTATTTTTCGACATAGATTCCGAATATTTAGGTCTTCTTCATGTGTGCAAAACAGTGTGTAGAACAGTGTAATAACATAACATAATTTTTCTGAAAATTGAATCACATAAGGGTTAATAGTAACAGTTTGTAAATTTAGTGAAAATATTTTATGTCACATAATCCGCAATAAGCTCTAAATCAAAATATGGTATACATATGTAAATCAGTAATTTATAATCCATGCTTTCAATATATTGCACGTATATAAAATTTATGGGTTCGAATTGGACAGACCTATAGAGGAGTTTACCAAAGCTTTCAAACAATGGGAGGTTTTAAGAAACCACAAAAAGTTTAACGTCAGAGCAGGCAATTGAAATAATTTACAGAAAACTTTTAAAATTTATGAAACAATATATATCATGGGTATTTCTCACCAAAATAAGCAGCTACGATATAATTTTTAACGGTTTTGTTATAGCAAACAGTAACAACAGAAAACTTCTTACGTTATTTTAGCTATTCGCCTGTAATTTTCGCCTGTTAATTTGTTTCCTAATTATAAAGTTTAAATATGAAAGTAACATTGTATCACAGTTTGCAAATGTTCACGATTATTTACATTGCCAAGTTCTGTTTATGAAAATACTTAAAATCGAATATCATAATAATCCTCAAATCTGTCAGAAAATATATTCGTCAGCCAATTCTCTATAGCAGCCTCGAAAATATAAGATTCGATATATCAGACCTTGTCCTCGAACGTGATGCTTTTATACTAGCAAACCAATATGTAGCATTAGATATACTGACTCCACTATGGACCAAAGCCCAACAAGTATTAATGAAAACTATGCCCACCAAATCTCTGCTTACAATAATATTTACTAAACTGATAATCATGCAAGGACAATTAGTGCAGTGTACTTCTACTGCAAATGCATAATCCAAAGTTTCAGCTTTAAGCAAGTAATTCACTAGCACACATTTCCCAATAAAAACTTCAACTCTAAACAGAAATTTCAATCTTGAATAATCTCATATGCAGAATAATTTTTTTTTATTTATACAAATTATTAACTCTATTAAGGTGCCAAATTACACTTTGCCCAAAATCCAAGGTTTTTATTAAATATTTGTAACTTTTCGCTTACTTACATTTTTGAACTAACTAATGAGCTTTTTTCAGAGACAGGAATTGACTTAATTATTTTTGTTAACAATTTGCTTATGTATGTAAATTAAAAAAAAAACACTATTAAACAATTGTAATACAAATAAATCTTAAATACTCTTACAACAATATTTCAAACTTTATTTATGTGTATACTAAAATGATGCAAGTATTTTTAAAATTATTGATATTTTTGTTTAAATATTCGTATTTTATTCATAGTTTATTGTATAAAATGAAAATTTGTCAAAATTTTAAAATTGTAATTAGAAAAGATGTAATATAATTAAAGCCATATGGTTGTGACAGTCGCAATTAGAGCTTAGGTTAAAGTTAAATAAATAAAGTGAATATGATAAAATAATAACACGAAGAAAATCCAATAAAAATTTTAGAAAAAATTAATAACTAACATTAATATTTTGTTAATAGTTAAGTATGTTGTCCTTTCACTATTCGCTATTATTATAATTGACTCTGATCGTTTGTAGTTAGTCGAATGTATTATTTTTTGTCTCAATTGCACAATATCCCAGCAAAAAAAGACAGGAAAATAAGTGAAATATATGCTATTCATAGAATCTGAATGTCAGTGCTTAGGATATCATTATAATTAATTTCTTTGTAGTAGGTTTTTCTTAAAATACTGCCTGGCGCTTTTTATCAATTTCAACATTTCATTTTATATATGGGGGATTTCATGACAAGTGCACCAAATTTTGAAACCGATATCTTCCGATCGGGATGAAATTTGCACCAAGGTTAGTCCTATTGGATAGTAGTTTAGACACAATTTTTCAATAAGATCGGTCCAGATCTCTCTGAGTTAGAGGGGATCAAAATTTGACATTTTGGCCAAACAGGTGTGTTTTCTCATCCATGTAACTTATTACCTATTGTTCTTAGAAAATTTTCTCCCAAAGAGTTTAGATAGCTATTTCTTCAATATTTCGGAAAAAAATACTTTAAAAAAAAAAATTGTAGATTTTTTTTTGCTAAATTAAAGCATTTTTGCCTTATTTTCAAAAAGGGCATTTTTTTTTTTTTTTTTCATAAGAAAGCTTAGGATTTTTCCTTTAAGAGCTTTTTCGTCGCTTAGTGGGATGGGAGTGGGATATCTATCAAAATAAATGTTTTGTAACTCAAGACAACGGTTTTTCAATTTTTCACAAATGCACTATTTTGAATTTTTTCCCATTTTTGTCTAAAACCTTACAAATATAACTTATACTGAGAAACTAGACAAACTAAACTTTCCGAAGGTATATAACATACCTAACTAAAATTTTATACCCTCGATACTGTAATACCCAGAATATGTTAACCTCAGGAAAAAAATCGCTTTTTTTCTATAGAAATGTTGAAAAATTATTATTTTTTATTTATTTTCAATAATAATTAAATTAATGTATAATAAAAATAATATTAAAAATAAAAAGATAAATAATTTATTAAAATTTAATCTTAATTGCATCAGATCCATTTATATCATAACTATTTTTATACTTAATTTATTGTAGCTGATGAAGTATTTAAGTCTTGTAAATTTTTAAATACCCAGTCTTTCATCCAGCTTTTTTGTCGCCTTTATTTACCGCGTTTTTTTGTCAATCCTTTCTTTGCTGAACCTAGTACAGCTGTTGATTTCGCTGCTGGTTTATTTGTTGTCTTTGGAAAGAAATCGCATTGAATAGAGGCAGAAAACTTTTTCAACTTGAGTCTTCCATCTACAAGCGGTATAAAAGCATGGTATTGAGCGGTGCCATCGATTGTTACCGCAGCATCGAATCTGCTCTTCAGTGTTTTCAATGTTTCCTGATGATCCTCTTTGCTACTAAAAACTATTTTAGTTTCTTTACAATAACTCTTTGCCCAATGTAATAAAGCAGTCGCATTTAAGATGCGATCCTTGATGAGAGCACTGGAGGCTATACTTTGCTACATTTCTTTTAAGGTTTGCTCCAATACCATCACATGCTCCTTTACCATGAGCAGTAGGATGAAAATGCCATTCAGCTGGCATTCCAAAATCTTTATCATGGGCCATAAGATTTGCCAAGCTACTTTTGTTTTTAAAATGTTGACGAGCTCCGTCCGAAACGTAGTATACCTTCTTTACTGTAAATTTAGATTTTAGATATTTTAGTAATATCTTCTGGTACTCATAAACTGCAACGGTATCATGTTTAAAATCGTCGGATGTGATTGCCATACTTTTGTGTTCCAGTTTTTCATCTTTCATGTAGTAAATAACTACTGTGAATATAGTTGCTTGGTCGTTATTGAAGTGGAATGCTTGTATGGCATCCTAAAAAACATATTTATAGTTTTCTGCGAAATCATATGAATTAGCGAATTCACCAGACTTCAAATGTATCTTCAAATCCTTGAAGAATGACCATTGCTCTTTGACTAAAAAGTCACAGGTTCTCAAGTTTAGCAATCCTGTACACATTTCTTCCACAAAATCATCCACATTTAAAATGATTGTTTTCAATGTGCATCTGTCAGTCTGAATCCAAGAATAAAATTTGACCTCCTCTATATATTCTCGATCTAAAGAGTTGATTAAATTTTCTTTGATGAATGTGGTTTTCGGGCAATTGGTGGTACATTCACCTAAGTGGCAAGAAGTTGTTGCATTAGGACACATAGTAAATTTAAGGCAATCGCGGTAATCGTGTAAATCTTCTGCCGAATCATCTGTTAAATACTTTAAGTTGATTTGCTTCAACATCAGTTTAACATTTTCATGGTAAATTTGGGTTAATTTCGTGAAGCCAATTCTAACATCCTCGTGTTCAGATTGAAATATTGCAAATAACTCTTTCAGGTTACAGAGAACCATTCTCTTCTATTATGTTATGAAGGTATGTTACATACCTTCGGAAAGATTAATTTGTCTAGTTTCTCAGTATAAGTTTTATTTCTAAGGTTTTACACACAAATAGGAAAAAATTCAAAATAGTGCATTTGTGAAAAATTGAAAAACCGTTGTAGATGTAGAATTACTTAATGAAACTTTCACACGACTGCCTACAGTACCTTTGAATAATAATTTTTTTAATCAACCTATCACTGAGCAGAGTCAACTATTTAGTTTTAATTATATAACACAAGATGATGTATCAAGTAGTTGCCTAGCTGTTAAGTCAAATGCTGTAGGATTTGATAATATTCACCCAAAGTTTTTAAAAGCTATTCTTCCTGTGTTGTTACCATATATCACATTCATATTCAACAATATCATAATTAAAAGTACTTTTCCTGCTAACTGGAAGTATGCTAAAATAATACCTACACCAAAATCCAGTAATGAGTACCGACCTATTTCTATATTACCATTTCTATCAAAAGTATTTGAGAAGCTACTACATAAGCAAATGTACGATTACATAAATAGAAATGGCTTACTTACAAGCAGACAGTCAGGTTTTCGGCCTAAGCATAGTTGCGTAACTGCGCTTATTGATGTCACGGAGGAAATACGGAGTAATATTGATGCTGGTTTCATGTCAGTTCTTGTTTTATTAGATCACTCTAAGGCATTTGACATGGTTGATCATGGAATTCTTTGTATGAAACTGCAAACTTTGTTTAAATTTTCTTTGTCGTCCACTCGATTAATTGCGTCCTACTTATTGGATCGTAAACAGTCAGTCTTTGCTAATAAAAAAATATCACGACCACTGCCAATATCGAAAGGTGCTCCTCAAGGATCAATCCTTGGTCCTCTTCTTTTTACAATATACGTCAACGATTTACCAGAGCAACTAATGTACAGCAGCGTTCATATCTATGCTGATGATGTTCAATTATATATATGTAATAACAACAAAAATATTGATGATTGCTTAAGTAAACTAAATGAGGATTTACACCGTGTTTTTATGTGGGCTTCATCCAATGGTCTTTGCTTGAATCCCAGCAAATCTAAGTGTCTGGTGATTAATCCAAAATCCAAGAAATCAACTTTTGAACCAGAAGTTATACTAAACAATCAAGCAATTGAGATTGTAAGAACTACAAAGAATTTTGGTATAATTTTTAATAATAATCTTACATGGACTGATCACATAAACACAGCTGCTGGAAAAACATATGCTATGCTACGAATTCTGTGGAAAACACAATACTTTACACCGGTTAAAATTCGGTTATTACTTGCAAAAACATATATAATGCCAACTTTGTTATACGGATGTGAAGTTTTTTCGAGCTGTGATTATACGAGTTACAATAAATTGGAGAAAGCTTATAACGCCATACTAAGGTATGTTTACGGCCTGAAGAAGTATGATCATATTACACCAGTTTCAAAAAAAATTTATGGAGTTAGTTTCAGTGATTTACTAAAAATACGTACCTTGACTTTATTACATAAAATTGTATATACCCGTGAACCTTCTTATCTTTTTAATAGAATATCGTTCACTCGATCTCGCAGAACAAATGATTTAATACCAATTACACATCGAACACAAACATCTGAATGGTAGTTTTTTATTAATTCAATTCGTCTTTGGAACTTGCTACCTTCAAACATTCAGTTCATAAGCAACGCAATGCAATTTAAAATGGCCCTCTTTAATTTCTATAATTAATTGGTTTTCTATTTTAAATTGCTTTTAAATAACTAATTTTTACATTAAACTTTTTTATAATTATTCTATTTTGTTATTATATTTTTTATTATTTTTAATTGTTATTATACACAATGTTAAATTTCCTTACTACTATGTACCTAGTACTAATCCTGTACCTTAATTATAAGATTTTATGTCTTGTTGTATGGGAATTCGAAATAAATAAATAATAATAATAATAATAATAATAAAACTTTTATTTTGATAGATATCCCACTCCCATCCCACTAAGCGACCAAAAAGCTCTTAAAGGAAAAATCCTAAGCTTTCTTATGAAAAAAAAAAAAAAATGCTCTTTTTGAAAAAAAAGGCAACAAATGCTTTAATTTAGCAAAAAAAAGTCTAAAAAAATTTTTTTTTTTTTTAAGTATTTTTTTCCGAAATATTGAAGAAATAGCTATCTAAACTATTTGGGAGAAAATTTCTAAGAACAATAGGTAATAAATTACATGGATGAGAAAAAACACCTGTTTGGCCAAAATGTCAAATTTTGTCCCCTCTAACTCAGAGAGATCTGGACCGATCTTATTGAAAAATTGTGTCTAAACTACTATCCAATAGGACTAACCTTGGTGCGAATTTCATCCTGATCGGAAGACATCGGTTTCAAAAGTTGGTGCACTTGACATGAAACCCCCCATATCTATCATTTTCTATTCTCTTTTATTTTGATTTCATTAACTCCATATCGGTTCTGGCAATTTTATTCGCAATTATCCTTTTCCGAATAATTTTTTTTTAGCTTTTTATATAAATTTTGTATATCAGGGCCAAATGAGTTTGTGCTGATATTTGTAACTACGAAAAATATTTCACGTAGACTCATCTCTTATTATACAAGTTGGCTCTGAATCCCTTTCTGAGTCGATTTAGCGATGTCCGTTCGTCTGTCCGTCCGTCTGTGTGTCCATGTATACCTTGAAATCAAACTAAAGGTCGCAAATATGAATATATTTTTATGAAAGTTGGTATATAAACTTTTATCGGCCATATGACGAACGCCATCGAAATTGGTAAGAATTGGTGCATGTTCCGACCTAATCCCCATTAAAATTGCCGTCAGTAGATCGACTTAAATCATCAAAAAATCCATATTGTCATATAGATCTCTATGACCATAACCAATATGGTCAGGATCGCTCCATTTTTCATCCAATATGAAATTTTTCTTAACTATTGGCTAAAACAATTAATAATAATACCACTCACATTTGGTTTATTCTTCTTTTCTTATCTAATTGGTTGGACCTAAGACCCATGCTAATTCCGCATGGTAATTCCCAAGATTTATTTGGATATTTTCAATTTCCACTGATTTGCTTTTCATTTAAACTTTATACATATATACGCAGCAGTTACTTTAGAGGCAATGAAAGAGAATGACTTCACTCCTTTTTGCTGGGATGCCTGTTAGTTATCATATGTATAATGTACGATGTGTTGAAAGTTTCTATTCGATTTTATTTTATTCATTCACAGTGATATTTACTCATTCCTATAAAGCATTTGCAGGCCTAGCTCAAAGCAGTTCCGGATACTAGTCTAATAGAATTAACATTAAGATTTAAAGTGTTTCAAAAGTGTAAACCAAGAAACCCAAACAAAAAAAAAACAACATTTTCATTAAGAACTTTTGCTACTAAATGTGAGATTTTCAAATGAAAACTCGAAACAAATTTCGACTAAAGACGTTCATATTGTTAACCATTCTTTCAATATGGCCCTTTACCGGAAATTTTAAAAGTAGTTAATTTGAGACAACCTTTATAACATTTTAATTACCTTCTTTAAAGTTTAATTGTCTCTCTACGATTTTTAATTAAAGAATTCATAAATTTTTTATTAGCACTTGTTAAAAAAGGTATGCGTACACCTAAAATTAAAACTGTCATACTACGAAAAAAATAAGGAAAATTAATTAAGCTGAACTATTTTTTTCTAATAAATTTGTATGCTTTTTATCAGTTTTTGTTAATTTATTTTGTTTATTTCCTTTAGCAGAATTTTTGCAGGCAACAGACGTTTAGATCATTATCTTGTTGGAACCAAAAATTTTCTCCAAGTTGCTGCACGCTTTGTTTTAAATTTAATTTTAATTTAATTTTATATATTTTATATAATTGGATAGACTCAATAAATTCGAATGTACCAGGCCCAAACCATAATGCCACCTCTACCCTGTTCAACCGTTGGCAAAATACTTCCTTTATTAAATGCAGTTCCACTTTTTCGACAAACTAACTTTATCCAAAAATAACAATAAAACAAGTCCTCAAAATGCTGGAACTTCCTCTTCATACGCATTTGCAAAGTCTTTACGGTTTTTTTATTGACCTCGGAAATTAATGGCGCTCTACGTGCTACACGAACATGATAGTCAGTTTACTTTAATATTTTCCAAACTGCACCATCATGTATGTGTTTGCCAAGGTATTCTTTATATCTAGAACTAATTAGGAAAGCAGTGATTTTGAGATTCTGTTTTACTGACGAAAAAATAGTTCGCTTTACGAGCTCAGTTAGTTTGGAGGAACGACAAGAACGAGGTCTTGACAAAACTGAATTGGTGGATTTGTAGTTTTGAACGATTATCTGCTTCTGTATACTATCCGAGCTATTTAACAAAAAGATTCTCCCTCATTTCTAAGCCATAGAAGAATTTTTCTCTTGTCACCACCGATTTCTTTAATTACGGGACTAATCTCAAAATATAGCTTCCAAAAGAAACACACATAATTAAGAGGTAAGGCGATTCCTTCAGATCCCTTTTAAACTTTCAAACCAAAGTATACCATTTGAAAGGTAGTTATTTGCAGATGCGCACCATAATTACAGATTTGCACCATCTGGTACTTTGTTTGTAGTAAACTTCATTTAAAATTGCAACTAACACATACACAAAACTATACAATGCTGTGTGTGTGTTTATTAAATTTGTGTTGAATTGTGAATTGGCTAAAATTGATTAGCATACCCTTAGGGTCTTATAAAATTATTTAATACAGATCCATTTACATATTTTCTGTGTGTTCAACAAATATTTATAATAAAATTTAATGAATTTTAAAATTTTCTAGAATTTGCACTCGAATTTGGAGGGCTGGGCTCTGCTAGTATATTTTATAAGGTTGTCATTTTTACCAAAGTACTGCCGCTATCTAGGCATCAGATCGGATTGTTCTGGGACCGACCCTCGTCAATTAAGACATTGTAACGTTGTAATTCAGACTTCATTTCAAAAAATTTTTAAGTTTTGCCCTTGAAAAAACTGTTTATTGCCCAAAAAATTTAAATTTCTCTTCAATATGTCGTTCTCTGTCATCTTTACTAATATGATTAATTTTTATAAACAGGGCTATAAGCTATAAGATTCACATCTGCCCAAAATTATAATTTTCTTGACTAAAAATAAATGTGTTCTGGAATATTTTTACTTTTATACAGTAGATAAGTTTTTTATCATGAAAACGTAGAAGAGATATAACCTCGCTAGGATCCATGACCACAGACCGTTGTTATCATAATAAAGCGGAGTGCGAAAGGTAACGCAGCACCTTTAGTGCTAAAGATACTGCACGCATAATTGGGTTTTCGGCTATACACTTACTGCTGTTCCGATATTGAAGATATATTTCTTTAATATGATTTACGTAAGGCTGCACTTATCGAGCCAGGGCACTGAAAATATATTAACTAACATGATATTTGATTTTCTTCTTACAAATATTTATATCTGTAATAGTAGCATTACAGAATTTATAGCAAAAGCAATTTTTTCGTAAGTGTAAATTTTAAGTGTGTTAACATACTGACGTTAAAAAACCTATAAAACAATCCGACGTTTTGTAGACCTTGCGACCAAAATATACTTTTCTATAGGTCTTCAGTACGCTGAATCTTAAGAGCGCTGAATTAAGATCTGATCATTGAATTTCGCCACCTCATTAGGTTTATGCGAAATCGTAATCTAAAAATGCAAAAAAAAATACGTTTTGTTTTGCTGCACCGGAAATCTAGAATATTAATAGGCGAGGCGATCTCTTTTGAATAATTTTTTGTTCTACCGTTTTATCCCGATTTTGACCAAACATATATTATTTGAAAGGTATTTCTTTTTAGCCGTTTTGCAGATTTACAGATTTTTAAATTTTTGTCCGTTATTTTGAGTAAAGTTGCTACTAAAACCTACATAAAACTATGCAATGCTATGTGTGTGTTTATTAAATTGTTAATGTGTTTGTAATGAAAATGAATTTGTTTTTTGTGTTGATTTATGAATTGGCTATAATTGATTAGCATACCTTTAGGGTCTTTATTTAATGAAAAAATAAAATTTCCTAAAATTTGCACTCAAATTTCGAGGGCTGGAATCTGCTGGTAAATATTATTACATAGAACTCGTATAAATATCTGAGAATAGTACTCTTCCACTTGAAAACTCTTTTTGTGTTTCTTAAGGTATCTAACTTCTTCTCAGACAAAACGTCCATTAAATTTTGTTAGTATGATTTATTGGTTTCAGTCTTTTACAATTAAAAAAAATATAAAAAATACCACACACTGAATCGCAATCTGAACTCATCTCATTTCTTCTAACCTTAAAAATGAAGGAATTATTTTTTTGCTATATTTATTTTTACATTTTTAGATTCTCTCGCAATTCTGTGATCAGATTCGGATTCAGCACTCCCAAGTGAAATATTAGACAAAAACGCTGTACTAAGTAATTTCCATGGACGATTTGTGCAAGAACAAATGAGATATCAGAAAATATCCAAGAAGTGCATTGAGGAGGAAGAGTACACACAGAAAAAATTCTCAAACCGAATTGTTCTAAAGTTTTGCAATTGAAATTTCGATTGTATTAACAGAAATTTTATAGCAACTAACCAGTTTATATTGTGATAAAATAGTTACTGTTTAGAAATTAGACTTGTTTTAATTGGAATCAGCTCAAAATTCAGTTACTAACTTCAACGTAACTTAGTTGGCAATAAATTAGGTAGACACAACGAATCTGTTTTCTGTGTAGTACTTTCTGATTGCTTAAAGTGTAGTACTTTCTGATTGCTTTCACAAAACCAAGTAGCATTGTTAAGTTCGGCTATGCCGAATCTTTGAAATTCTCCACCTGGGTTTTATGTCTACATTATTACCTAAGTCCAGGTACAATTATAAGAAATGCACTATTTATAAAAAATGTAAACAAAACATTTTAAAAGGTAAACAATTTGATGAATTTAACTCTAAACTAAAACAACAAATATGCTAAATTTTTAAATTTTTCAGGTATGTCCCCATATTTTAGGTCGTATATTGGCATAATGATGCCCTATTTACCCCATTTTCAATACCAACCTGCTAGAGGTAATGACAAACAATATTAGTCTAATAATGAACGTACCTTCAACATCACTATATCGACTCAAGTTGTTGTAAGGCTCTGGAATATATATACTTTATGGGGTCAAAAATTAATTTTTCGATGCGTTACTAACGTAATGACAATCTGATATATACCCTATGCACAGTGGTGTGGAGGTAATAAAAATACGTTTTTTATACCCTCTACTCATATTTTGTCATTCCGCATCGAAATATATTCTGGAGACTCCATAAACCGTACATTTTTGAAATCCTAATAACAAGAGAAGTTGATTTAGCGATGGCCGTCTGTCCGTCTTTCTGCAGACTCTTCGGTTTTTCATTATATCGTTTATTAACATCCTAGTTGCGCTACTATTCAAAATCATCAAAATCGGTCTAATGAGTCACGAGATTTGTTTGAAAATGTATATAAACACTTGATCAAATAAGAATGTGCAATGTGTTTGTTGTTTTTCTTGAGTTATATTTTGAAATTGTTCATATTGTTGTAGTCGTTGCAGTTGTGGCATTTGCTTCAGGAGGGTGTGTTTATGGTGTGTTTATGTCACAATAGCTTAAGCAATTATCGCCACATGTTTATACCCTATACCACTATGTGGTTTGGAGATAATAACTTTGTGCTGCTGTTTGTAACTACCAAAAATATTTGACCTACACCCATCTTTTATTATACTGATCGACTCAGAATCACTTTCTGAGTCGATTTAGCAATGCCCGTCCGCCTGTCCGTCCGTCTTTGTGTCTATGTAAACTTTATAATCAAACCACAGGTCGCAAATATGAATATATTTTGATGAAATTTGGTATATAAGCTTTCATCGGCCATGAGATGAACGTCATTGACATTAGTGAAATTCGGTCCATGTTCAGACCTAGGCCCCATAAAAATGACCCCTACGAAATCGACGTAAGTTGCCATAAGATCCAAATTATCCAATTATCCTTTAATCAGTACTCCAAAAATAATCCCTATAGGACAATTCTTAGTCATAGGCCCCATATAGAGCTGCTTCCCGATCTTCACTTTAATCCATCAAAAAACAAAAATATTGCACAAATGTTTCTAAAATTTGGATTGTATATATTTTTTCAAAATATAAGTGACTCTAACAAATATGGTCAGGATGGTCCATTTTTCGACCTAGTCCCCTTATAGATATAGCAACCGATATCAACTTTTTCATATCTGCAGCCAAAAAATTAAAACCAATACCACTCAAATTTGGTTTATGCCTATTTTCTATATCCAATTAGTTGAACCGAAGAGATAGGGTCTCTAAACCATGGTATCGTATAGTCGGTCTAGACCGACTATAATTCTCTTAATTGTTTTTTTATCATTATTCCGATATTTTAAAGAAAATTGCCAATTTGATAGAAAAATTTAATTACTTACTTTTTATAAAATTACTTTTTTCTTTAAAATTAACTTTTCTTAAAAAAGCAACTTCTTTTAAAAGTTCTTTTTCTTTAAAATTAACTACCCTTAAAAAAGTAACTTTTTTAAACAAGTGCCTTTTTTTAAATCAAGTGATTAAAAAAACTGCATATTTTTGAAAAAGGATCCGCCTTTCAAGGAACCGACCTTTGTTTGAAAAAGTACCCTTTAGAAGAAGTACCCTTTTTTTGGAAAAGTACCCTTTATTGAAAAAATACTCTTTTTTTAAAAGTACCCTTTTTTGAAAAATACTCTTTTTTTAAAAGTACCCTTATATTTAAAATGGTAGCCTTATTTTCAAAAGGGGCCCATTTTCAAAAATAGTACCCATATTTTCAAAAGCAACCCTGTTTCAAAGTACCCTTTTTTAAAAATTGCCCTGGATTCAAAAATTACCCTTTTTAAAGAAATGCTTTTGTAAAGTATACCTATTTGAAAAGGTACCCTTCTTTAAAAAGCATACCCTCTATTTAAAAAGAACCATTTTCTTTAAAGAGTACCAATTTTTAAAAAGTACCTTTTTTTTGAAAAATGACCCTTGTTTTAAAAAAAAAAGAACCATTGTTTTAAAAGCTACTTTATTAAAAAATTACCATTTTGTTGGGTATTATAAGATCTGAGTAGTTCTTATATAAGTAATTCTATAAAAAGAAATTTTAAAGAAACCGGCCAACAAAAAAACCAATTAACCTTAAATTTAATTGGTATTCGAATTTAAAGTTTTAGTATCACCAACAGCTTTGAAGTGATAGCCGTACCCAACATTGGTTGTAATATTGAGTTTAAGTCGCAGGGGGAGGGTATAAAAGATTCGGCTTAGCCGAATTCAACACTCTTTAAATGTAAAAACCAAAAAAATAAACATATATTTCATCTGCCAGCGTAATGAGTATTTTATCACTGTGACTTTAAAAACATTATTAAGACACATCAAATGATCGCAAGAATGTTCTCTAATTTGTCGTGTTTAACATCAGTAAATCGAAATTTGCAAAGTCATTCATACAAAATTAATATTTTTATTTAAATATATTTACATATATATACACATTGTAACTATTTACTAGGAAATTTATTGATATTATTTATTGAAAATATAATAAAAACTTAATGAAATTTTATTATATAAAAGATATTGCTTAAATAATAGGATAAATGAAAAATAAAAAAAAATAAAAATCGAAAATGAGACATTTTATATCAATCAAATATTGCCTTGATAGCTAGTTTATAAAGGATAATATTTAAGAAATAATTAGTTAATTTAATTAAAAAAAAAAATAAACAAAAAGAATAATAAAAATACAACTTGAGAAATCTACATTTGCTGGTCATTTCATTTATGTACTCGTATGTACGGAGTAGTTGTATTGAAATTAAATTAAAAAATATTTGTTAAATTTCTTATACTTACTTAACTGTGCTTCCATTACAATCCATTCACATTTCATTCAAATACTAAATACAATTAATTAAAATAAATCTTCGTTCTTCGGTTACAATAAAATCTAAAAGAAAACATAATAAACCTCATGCAAATACATATGCAAAAATTCAAAATTAATATGGATACAGAAGACGGAAGTGTTTAACATAAATTCAATTGATATTATTAATTTAAAAAAAAAAAACACTTTAAATTATCCAAATTTATAGCAAACTAAATTTAAAAAAAAACTAAAGTGTAAATGAAAGTAATTAATGTATAGTTAATGTATTTTAGTTTTACATGTCTTATTATATAAGTATTTATAAATGTATGTAATTGCTAATTAATTATAATTATAATTATATGTATGTATACATATAAATGTTAGTTTTAAATAAATTTATATGGAATTGTAAAACTGTAAAACTAGAAAATATTAAGGGTTAAGAAGAAGAAGAAAAAAACTCTTAAAAAATAACACCAATTAATTTTAAGAATTTACTTTAATGAAAATAAATTTCAAAATTAAAAATAATTTTAAGAAATAAATTCAGTTAACAAATAAAAACTCTCACATGTATATATTGTTGTTGTTAGACAATGAATCAACTAATTCAACGACCTAATTAATCCAAACTCTGATTAAATGAGACTTTGATTAAATACCCCTATTGACGGGATTGTTCAAGTTGTTCAATTATTCATATATCTGTGGACACAAGCGATAACCGCCTATGTATTCTATCATATTCTACTAAAAAAAACTTTATTTTTACGTGAAATCCCCATTTCTCGAACACTGTTTTTTAAAAAGTTATTAATAAAAATATACTGACCTAAGCCGCATTACATTTGCATAAAAAGTTATTTTTCTCGAAAGCACGATTTTCGACTTAGACGGTTAATGCTTATGACCACAGATATATAAATTATATTGAAATTTTGAATAGTGAGATCGAAAAAATCGTAACATACAAAATGTAATAATAAGGAAACCATTGAACCTATAGTTTTGTTTTTTTTTTTAATTTAAATTATATTAAATTATACTAAACTGCACACTTTCCTAAAATTACCGCTCAAGTTGGTCCAAGCCGAATAGCAAAAGCAACAGCCTGATGCTCTAAACTCGTTGATTTTTTAACAATCATAAAGATAAATTGGTGTAAACACAAACAGATAGAAAATAAAAAGGTAGACGTAGAAGGCTAGTTACGGCTAGGGCTTCCAGTCGTCCCGATTTCGGCGGGATTGTCCCGCCGTACAAGTTTCGTCCCGACGTCCCGCTTTAGCACAAAAAATCCCGCCCAACACCAATCTACCAAAATTTATAAAAAAAATCCTTCTGCATATTTATATATCGTCGCTGTGCTGCAAGAACTTTACAAGTCCACTTTTTTGTGAAATGGACTTAATGATGCAAAAGTGTCCCAAAAGTCATAGTATATGCCCTATAAAAATTTCGCATATCTGTTTAAAGTAGTTTTGTAGTTATTGTATATAATGCAAGAAAAGGCCCATGTCTAAGATTCTTTTTATTTGTTTAAAAACAAAATTTTAATAAATTAAATTGAATTACATGTTGTGGATTCGTCTTATCTATAAATGCATTAACTATGATTTTAATATAGCTTTTGAAATCGAAAGTACTTAATGATTTTTCCAGCAGCCATAAACTTTAAATCTTTAATAACTCAGAAACACAATTATGTGACTTGTAAAGTTCTTGCAGCACAGCGACGATATATGTCTGCCGCGGCTGAATTATTTTGTGGTCGTTGGGTTGTCTTTCAGACTTAAAGATAAAACACAAATACAAACTAAAATTTTTTATATGAAAAACGTTCGGTTACAACGGTATATTTCTTTGGGCACCATATGATTTACATATACATATTCTAATTTGACTGTCGATGTATTTTGTAGTTGTAGCCAGTGTTGCCACGACCAAAAATTTTTTGTAACCACTTCTCAGCATTCTTTTTCATAGTTAAATCTTTTCTTATTTACTCTTCTTTCTATATCTATTTTAATCGTATTATTTAGTGTTATTAATTAATTAGTTTTATTGAAGTTGAAAAAAAAACAAGGTAAGTTTTACATTTTGCTAAATTACGTGCATGTATTGAATTTTTTGTATTAAGCTATGGGTAAGAAAATGGACATTAGAAATTTTTTTACTAACCGACCAAGAAATCAACAGTTGGAGGATTTGGAAATTGTAGGAGATGTAGTAGCAGAGAATGATGATAATGAAAATTGTCAAGAAGATAATGTAGTTGGTGAAGGTGATGCTGGTGGTGTATCCGAATTCGATATTGATGAAGAAAGTGCTGCATCTTCAACAGCTAAGAAGCAAAAACTATCAAAGCGGCTTGTAAAATTTAATAAAAATTGGAGTAAGAACTTTGATTGGCTCATAACTGGCCTAACTGAAAATGATGCTAAATGTATTATTTGTGCAGTAAATTTTAAAATTGGTCATGGTGGAGAAAATGATGTACGTAAACATGCTAAGTCTCAACAGCATATAAGACATTTAAAAGCAAGTTCATCAAAAAAAATAACATCATTTATACCAGCAAATAATACCATTGGCCAAATAAATTTCATTGCAGCTGAGACGGGATTTGCATATCATGCTGTAATGCATTCCCAATCTTATGTGGCTACCGATTGTGCAGGCAAATTATTTTCCTCTCTATTTAAAGATTCAACTATTGCTAGCCAATACAGCTGCGGTAAAGAAAAATTGAGAAAAATTATTTCTAAAGTTTTAGGTCCAGAGTCTAAAAAAATGCTATTGGATAATATTAACAAATCCTTATATTTTTCTATAAGTACTGACGCCTCTAATAAAGGGAACGTAAAAACATTTCCCATAATTATTACGTATTTCGATAAAAATGTTGGTACAACAAGCGGTTTGTTGGCATTTTATAGTTTGGACAACGAAAAATCAGTTAATATAGCTAAATCGCTTATTTCAAAAATAAATTTTAATAATCTTTTTATGGATAACGTAACATCATTTTGCGCAGACAATGCTAATGTTAATTTTGGTAAAAACCAAAGTGTAATGACAGATTTAAAGAAAGCTAATAAAAATATTATTCCAATTGGTTGTAACTGCCACATACTTTCTAATACCGTAAAAAAGGGTATTTCAGCTTTAAAAAAATTTGAAATTGATGTAATTGTTATTAAAATTTTTAATGAATTCAGTTCTTCCACTAAATGCACCAAAGAACTTAAAGAAATGTTTGAATGGATCGGTGCGGAATGGTCAGAAATGCTTCGTCATGTGTCAACAAGATGGCTTAGTCTATGTCCTGCTATAGAAAGACTAATTAAAAATTTTGAGCCTTTAAGAAGTTACTTTCTGACAAAAAAAAATGTTTCAAATACAATTAAAATGTTTTTTGAATACGAAATGTCAATGGCGTACCTCGGATTTGCAATGCATTTTTGTTCAATTATTCAGCCAGCTATAAAACTATTAGAAAGAACTGATGGGATTGCAGTAGAAACTTATGAGTTGATGGTTAAAGTAAAAAACTCTTTACAAGATAGGCTTGACAAAGAATATTTTGGATCGATAGCAAAGACTGCGATACAGAAATGTGTCAATGAGAACGAAATATGTCGTTTTAAAATTGAAGCGAAAAATGCTTTAACTACTGCTATTAAATATTTAGAAAAATGGTTCAATTTTGAGGACAGTGTTTTTAAATTTTTGAAACCAATGAATTTAAAATTAACAATTCCTTGTTTTAGTGATTTGGATAATATTATACAAAAATTTAATATAAATAATATTGATGAAGACAAGCTGTTTGAAGAAAGCATTAAACTTAAAAATTTTGTAGAAGAAAATATAATTATACGAGAAAATAGTTCGAGTAGTGATAAGATTTGGGTCAAATTTTTTCAAGAATTTCCGGATTGCAACAATTTGCTTAAAATTGTTTGTTACATTTTTTCTATTCCACATGGAAATTCAACATCCGAAAGAATTTTTAGTTTAATGAATATTGCTTGGCGAAAAGAACGGAATAGCTTGTTGATCGAAAATCTTGAAGCCGAATTAATGATTAAAGAAAATTTTAAAATGACGTGTCTCGAATTTCGAAAATTCCTTCAAACAGAAGCAGGAAACTCTATTTTACAAAAAGCTAAATCAAATGAAAAATACCATTAGTATGTAAAACGTTATTTAATTTAATTTGTATTTAATTTATTTAAATTGAAGGATAACTTAAAAAGTTAATGAATTTAACCTTCACGAATATTTTTTTTTTATTTTTAATTATTTTCAATTATAATGGATAATGTTAACGACGTTGTTTTTGTAATAAATAAGTTGTTAAACAACTATATATAATATTTTACTTCTTATTACGTATTAAGTACGTCTTTATTTTATTTTTAATAATTTTCCCATGCCAAAAAACACCTTAAGTTTATTCTACATGGTTGAACACATTCTTTTATGGGATAATTACAATTCTAATAATTAAAAAAAGTAAAATTTTTAAATAAAATGTCTCTTTTCCAACGACTTTTCCATTTTTGTGTGGGTGCGTAATATTTTTTCTCCATATTGTCCCGCCGAACAGCTTTTGAAAACTGGAAGCCCTAGTTACGGCAGTCATAAGCGAGGAAAATTTTGACGAACGTTCGAAATTTATGTGTTTGTTATTCAAAACGGTAAAGCGTATCGTAATTCTCTTGAAAGCATTCGAAATTTTCTCCGATAGAAGTTAATAAATTTTATTACTTGTTTCTGTAAAAAATTAGTATACTTTTAGGTTGTCTTACAAAATGTAAATTTCATGTTTTTAAATTATATAGCAGAGCCCAGCATTCGAAATTCGAGTTTAAATTTTAGGAAGTATTATTTTTTCATTAATTCTTGTGTTTCAATGTTTTTTTTTATACCCTCCACTCCAGTGTGCAGAGGGTATATATAAGTTTGTCATTCCGTTTGTAATAATTAGAAAAAAAATTTTGGACCCCATAAAATATATATATTTGTGATCCTTATAACAACCGGAGTTGATATAGCGATGTCCGTCTGTCCGACTGTGGAAATCACGATGACGGCATCAGTCGGGCAGATAGGGTGCTCGTTGATATAAAAAATGATTCACTAACGTCCTAAAAAATTTTTTGTTTAAAATCATCCAAATCGGTCAATTAGGGCACGAGATTTGAATAAAGAACTAAAAAAAGTCTTGAAAAAATATAGTTTTCTATATTGTTCTTGTCACGATCACGCCCTGAATAGTGCAGATACAGTGATCATTTTTAGTGAGAATGATTCGCCAAATTCATGGAAAGATTTCTATTTCAAAAATCATTAAAATAAGTGGAACAGGTCCAGGGAAATCTCTGAAAAAGTAAAAAAAAAAAAAGAAAAATATGATGTTTCTATATTGTTCTTGTTGTTATTCTAAATGTTGTGTTGTTGTTATAGCTGGACTTGTTGTTTTTGTGGTCGTTGTGGTAATAATATAATAAAAACTAACCCTTTGTACATTTTTTTATTCACTCTGGTAGAAAAATTTAAAAGTTTCCATTGTTTTGGCATCACTCTAAAAATTTGTTAGATCATTTCTATTATTACCCCGAGCCTGCTTGCAAAATTTCAGATCGAATGGCTCTCGGGAAATTGGTTAAAATCGATCCAAAATTTTTTCGACAAGCAGACACTACGAGTTAATATAAAGGGAGTAAAAATTCACCAACATCTAAAGCAAATAATGCTAAAATACCTAGTTGTTAATAAAAAAAAAAACAATGTAAATATAGCAAAAAAAAAATTTATGTATAAATTTATTTATAAATTTTATAAACATGTTAAATAATACAAATAATATACATATATTCTATATATGTATATCCATAACAACTGCATGCTAGAAATAAATAGGTATATTATTTTATTTACATAAAATTCTGCAATATTTTGTTGTGGGGAAAATACATTTCCTTTGCATTAACAGAGTGTCACTTCATTTTGCTCAGCGTGACCATGTCACAGTAGATGGCGCCACAATTTTTGTTTGTTCTAATTAGCTTTGCAATAGTTATTTCCATTTTAACATGAATGTCAATATTTTCAAATAGATATTATACATAACAATGTTAAGAGTATACACAGGCTGGTCTTTTATTTCATACGTTTTTTCATTATTCTTTTACAAATATGAACATAAGTTTGGCATATTAACTTTTTGTTGTCTTTACAAAATAGAGTTACCGAGTTCATCAATGAGTTTTTTGCTTTCAAAATAGTTCTACATAGTTATATGGAATTACTATTCTGCTTTACCTACAAAATATCTGATTGCGATTACAGCTAATTTTTAAAAATTGTTTATAAGTACTAAAGCATTATTATTCACATAAATACAAAATTGCACTTTTTAAATTTTCCATTCAAATTTAAGAAAATATCAATTCTAAAAACAGGAATTAAAATTTCCAATTATAAATTAGAAAATATTAACTGAATTTCAGAAAATCATATCAAAACGTCGGAAATAATAATTTTAAATTTAGAAGACATCAATTGCATCTTTAATATACATATAAATTTTATTCGTTAAACACAAATTGAAATTCCAAAACAAACACCAAATATGTTTACATTTAAAAAATGTTTACATTAAAAAAAAAAATATTGGCATTCAGGAGAAATTAATAGCTTTTCAGTAACTTCTTTTAACGATTATCGAATCGTTAAAAAAGAAAAGCAAAATTATCAGTAAAATTTTTAAACGATATTTGCTATTGTTAAAGTCAGCTGTTGTTGCTATCTAAACGACAACCATTTTTGTGTTGTTTATTCAATCGATAAAAACTTAAGTCTTTAGGTTGAAATGTCGTCATACATAAATAAAAATCATAAAATAGTGAAAATATTTTGCTTTAATTGAAAAACTTTTTTATATAAATAAAAAAATTATTTTGACGGAGATGCTACTCGTTTACGATTTAAATAAGTAGAAAAATTGATTTGTCGACTGTCGTTAAAATTTATGTACTTAGTGAATCGCTTAATCCTTAGTGCAAACAACAATAGCTGTCGATATATTTTGCGATTGCCGGATCGTTGTAAGTTACAGAATCGGACTACAGAAAACATTAATTTAAATTCAATGAATTTTAGAAAACCTCAAATGATACATAAGAATTGCAAACATAAAAATTGTTACATAAATAAACGCAATTTGATGAGAATGTTATTATTTATACATAAATTTTCACAATTTTTTTGGATGAAAATTTGAAGTTTTTCAGAAAATAAAGAGAACTAATTATTTTATTTAAAATGTTTGGGACATTTGGTTTTTTGAGTTTGGCATCCCTAATTTGAATATTATAAATTTATTCTCTATGTTTTCCAAATATGGCAATATTTTAATAAAAAAAATTGAGAGAGTTTTTTTTTTAGTTATTATTTTGTTACTCTATCCGACCTATATGGCCGCAATGAAGAAATATTTGACCAGTTAAAAGAAACTATACAGCCATCTCCAATTAGCACGATTTAATGCATATAGCCACCCTACACAACCATTACCTTTGCAATGGAGGTTAGGGCGAGCTATTTAATTAGCAAAAACTAAATTAAACGAGAAGTTATGTCATATAACCGGAAACGCATGCATATAGGTATATAACCTAAATGCATGCCGATCAGCAACCACGATGACCGAAAAGCAAACACCGAAATAAATCCGAAATAATAGAAAAGACGAAAACCAACCCAAAGAATTTGCTGAAATAATTTGGTATTAAGTTTAACAAATTGTTTACTTTTTCATTTACATTTATTATCAAGACTCAAACCGAGGTGGAGGGTACCAAAGATTCGGCACAGCTGAATTTAACACTCTTACTTGTTTTATGTGTAAACATCTATACGCGCAGGGGGGTAAATTTCTATTTCACAATACAATCGCAAAAACAGCGTAACACATCGGTGTGAGCTGAAGTGTAAATCGGAATGACTTTATCTGATTGTATTTGTGAAAAAATTATGATATGTTCTTTTCTAAACATTTTCCAATTGTCTTTCAAAAAAATCAATTGTATTTCAGAAAACATCAATTGTATTTCAGAAACCATCAATATAATTTCAGAAAACATCATTTGAATTTCAGAAAACATAAATAGAATTTCAGAAAACATCAATATTATTTCAGAAAACATCATTCGAGTTTCAGAAAACATCAATTGAATTTCAGAAAACATCAATAGAAATTCAGAAAACATCAATTGTATTTCAGGAAACATCAATTGTATATCAGAAAACATTATTTGAATTTCAGAAAACATAAATAGAATTTCAGAAAACATCAATTGTATTTCAGAAACCGTCAATATAATTTCAGAAAACATCATTTGAATTTCAGAAAACATAAATTGTATTTCAGAAACCATCAATATAATTTCAGAAAACATCATTTGAATTTCAGAAAACATAAATAGAATTTCAGAAAACATCAATATAATATCAGAAAACATCAATTGTATTTAAGAAACCATCAATATAATTTCAGAAAACATCATTTGAATTTCAGAAAACATAAGCAGAATTTCAGAAAACATCATTCGAGTTTCAGAAAACATCAATTGAATTTCAGAAAACATCAATAGAATTTCAGAAAACATCAATTGTATTTCAGAAAACATCAATTGTATTCCAGAAAACATCATTTGAATTTCAGAAAACATAAATAGAATTTCAGAAAACATCAATTGAATTTCAGAAAACATCAATTGTATTTAAGAAACCATCAATATAATTTCAGAAAACAACATTTGAATTTCAGAAAACATAAGCAGAATTTCAGAAAACATCATTCGAGTTTCAGAAAACATCAACTGAATTTCAGAAAACATCAATAGAATTTCAGAAAACATCAATTGTATTTCAGAAAACATCAATTGTATTTCAGAAAACATCATTTGAATTTCAGAAAACAAAAATAGAATTTCATAAAACATCAATTAAATTTCAAAAAGCATTATTTGAATTGCTGAGAACATTAATTGTATTTCAGAAAACATTAATTGAATTTCAAAAAGCATCATTTGAATTGCTGAAAACATTAAATGTATTTCAGAAAACATCAATTGAATTTCAGAAAACATCAATAGAATTTCAAAAAGCATCATTTGAATTGCTGAAAACAGCATAATCGACTTATTTTTTATGCACTGGAAAATATGATGTTGATGTTTTCTTTAATTATTAGATGTTTACACATCTCCCTTGTGATCGGACTCACATGTTTTTTTATCTATATATCGACAGCTTATATTCAAAATCCTCTATCTTAAAAACGCAATTGTTCAGCAGTGACAAATAATCAATTTTTTTATAATTGCATCACCGGTCATTTTATGGAAGATGGAGGGTTTTGCTATTCAAAAATACTCAATATTTATAAAAGATAGAGGGTTTTGTATAGTGAACAAAATATAATTTTATTTAATTTGTGAATTCAAAAAATTTCATTAATATACAATTATTGTATATTATATATAAAAGATATACTAAAAAAAATTAACAATGAATAGTATAACAAAAAAATCGTAAAAAGATAAAAAATAGTAAGAAAATTATAGTCAGTCTAGACCGACTATACGATACCTTATACCATGGTTTAGAAACCCTATCTCTTCGGTCCAACTAATTGGATATAGAAAATAAGCATACACCAAATTTGAGTGGCATTTTTAATATTTTTTTGGCTGCAGATATGAAAAGTGCTATATTTATGTATATTGGGATTAGGTCGAAAAATGGAACGATCCTACCATATTTGTTAGAGTCAATTATATTTTGAAAAAATAAAAACAAACCAAATTTGAGAAAAATCTGTGCAACATTTTTGTTTTTTGATAGATTTAACTGAGATCGGGATGCAGCTTTATATGGGGCCCATGACTAAGAATTTTCCTATAGGGATTATTTTTGGAGTACTGATTAAAGGATAATTGGATAATTTGGATCTTATGGCAATTTATGTCGACTTCATAGGGGTCATTTGTATGTGAACTAGGTCTGAACATTGACTGAATTTCACCAATTTCAATAGCGTTTATCCAATAGCCGATTAAAGCTTATGTACCAAATTTCCTCAAAATATATTCATATTTGCGACCTGTAGTTTGATTACAAGGTTTACATAGACACAAAGACGGACGGACATGGCTAATTCGACTCAGAAAGTAATTCTGAGTCGATCGGTATAATAAAAGATGGGTCTAGGTCAAATATTTTTGGTAGTTACAAACAGCAGCACAAAGTCATTATTCCCAAACCACATAGTGGTATAGGATATAGATACATATTGTGGATAAATTTTTTCTATTTATACCCTATACCACTATGTGGTTTGGGTATAATGACTTTGTGCTGCTGTTTGTAACAAGCAAAAATATTTGACCTAGACCCATCTTTAATTATACCGATCGAATCAGAATCACTTTCTGAGTTGATTTAACAATGTCCGTCCGTCCGTCCGTCCGTCTGTGTGTCCATGTAAACCTTGTAATCAAACTGCAGGTCGCAAATATAAATATATTTTGAGGAAATTTGGTACATAAGCTTTAATCGGCTATTGGATAAACGCTATTGAAATTGGTGAAATTCAGTCAATGTTCAGACCTAGTTCACATACAAATGACCCCTATGAAGTCGACATAAATTGCCATAAGATCCAAATTGTCATATAGATCTTACTCAAATTGGGTTTGTATGCGTTCATTACATCCATTAATGAGTAGTCCAAAAATGATCCCTTTGAGCCCATATAGAGCTGCTTCCCGAACTTCAATTAAATCTATTAAAAAACAAAAATATTGCACTGATTCTTCTCAAATTTTGTTTGTATATATTTTTGCAAAATACAAGAGACTTTTCCAAACATGATCAGGATCGGTCCATTTTTGGACCAAGTCCCTATATAGGTATAGCATCCGATATGAACTTTTTCATATCTGCAGCCAAAAAAATTAATAAAAATCCCACTCAAATTTGGTTTTCGCTTATCTTCTATGTCCAGTTTGTTGGGCATATGAGATAGGGTCTATAAACGCATGGTATAGGGTATCGTATAGTCGGTCTAGACCGACTATAATTTTCTTACTTGTTTATCTATATCAAAGTGTTAATTTTTAAATCTATTTTGGAATTGTCATAGAAAAAATGGTATTCTTGTGGAATCACAAATTTTTTTTTTTTTTTTTTTTGTTAACCAACACTCAGGGGATGCCCCCTACAAATGCAGTGCATTGTGCTGATTTCAGGAAAATAGGTTTTGGGAAGGAGGAGAGAGGGAGTAGTGTTTGTGGATATTTGACTTATATTTTATTAGATTATAACTGTCAGGAAAGACCTCTGCGAGGAGTTTATTCCACAAACGGCTAGTTCGACTGATAAACGAATTCTCTCTGTAATGCGATGTGCGGTCAACTGGACAATAGACTACAAACGGACGTGATCTACAAGAAAAGCGGGTAGAGCGAAACGAAACTCGGGCATTTGGAATAAGTTCGCTAATCTCAGAAGAACATTTCCCATGGTAATATCTATAGAACAGTGACACACAACCCACATTCCAACGATGTCCCAATGAGTCAATAGAATTGGATACCCTACTGTCATTGACGAGCATCAAAGCCCCCTTTTGCACACGGTCCAGTAGCTCCAAAATAGATCTTGAAGCCCCTGCCCATATATGGGAGTTGTATTCCATTTTCGGTCGGATATATGGTATAGATTTTAAGGAGATAAGAAGGAGTGAAGTAATTTCTGCACCGTTTTAGAAAACCAAGACACTTGAATGCTTCTTTCGACACTTGAAAAACATGTTCGTTCCAACGAACAACACATTGAATTCCCATGCCCAGAACATCAAGAGTATCCGATTCCTCAATACCTATACCACCCATATATACAGTTGAAATTGTTGATTCCATGGCCCTATGGGTCAACATACAACATTGAGTCTTCAGCGCATTAAAACCAAAATCTTGTAAACTTTTCCATTTATTTGGATGTGGAGCAAAATATAAAGGTTTTAAATTGTTTTATGACCAGTTATCTTGAGTTTATGTTACTTTTTTTGGGCTATGATGGTCAGCTTATAAGTTTTAAATAAAATAAGTTAAAACAAAATTTATTTCATATCCACTCTACGTTTCGTTAACGGTTTTTCAACTTCATCAGGAGTGTATAAAAATTTTTTTATTATTAATTTCTGGCGACAAAAAATTAAAATAAAACAATATATGAACATAATGTTATATTAGTCACAATAGTTTAACTTACGATTAATCCAAATATAAAGGTTTTAGTTCTATATGGCAAGATTATGATTTAATGCGAATAGGTAGATTAACATGGTTTTCATTAAAGTTTACTTTATATTTAACACATCCATTTGGAAGATATAACAGGGATCTTAAATCAGATACTGTATTATCATTCCTTACACGACTTGATCTAATAAATGAAAAACGTAGAATTTTATCATCCTTGTAATTTAAAAAAAATATATAATTTAATTATACGCCATCAACAGTTTCTCTGGCCTCTTTAGAAGCCCGAATGTTATCATTTGGTAAGTAAATTGATTGATTTTTCAATCTGATTTCAATTTGTGCAGGGACACTATAACACTCCACACTTTTTGATGTTTTACTGTAAAATTGGATAAGGCATTAGACAAATAATGGTTTCGGGTTTGAAACCCACAACCATCTGAGTAGATTGCTATTGATAATGAATCTAACAAGCGAAAGGTTTCTAAATTATTTATTATGCTGGAAACAAACACTGAGTCTGACAAATCTCCATTGACTTCACTCCACCAATAATTTGTACATTGATGAGTACATATGTAGATTGCTGACAGTAAAATTGTTTACTTGAAGTAAATTGCTTAATTATTAATGCCGGGGCATTAATTGTGAAAACATGACGCCAACCGTCCTCAGCTGCAATTTTGTAGAATTTTTTCGTACTGTGCTCGATTTTTACTCAAAACATGCACGTTGAAATCATCAGCAGTAATTTGATTAACCTTAAATCCAACACAAATGTTGCTTTGATCTTTGCGCAGCATGTATAAAGTAAAATTCTCTTCTTCAAAAATGATTGAACCTCTGTTTGTGAACAGTAATTACAATAATCATTATATATATCAGCCTTGGTTCTAAAAGCTGCTCCGATATTTAATTTATTAGTGTCCTTGCACCAATAGTGACTTATTTTTCTCTAGTTTGTCAAAATATTCTTTTAAATGGGCCTTTTTTCCAAAATTTTTGTTTTAAATTGAGTAACTGGCGGTTGTTTGGCTTTTAACCAACCTTTAACCATATCCAAGTTTACAGAAAAAGTGGAGAAAAATGTAAAATGACATACCTGAAAGGATTCCTGGTTGTTAGGTAGCATAAATATAAAACTTTTCATTTCTTTGAATTCGTAACAGTGGAATTTTGCTTAGTTTCCTCAGTGACACAGCTTTTCACAAACACTTGTTTAGCTTCCCAAGACATATTTCAAAACGTTCTAAATATATTGCTTCTGGTTTTTTTAATCAAATTTTTGGCAGTGTCTTAAATTACTTATTATACAAAAATTTAATGAGCACTCTAACACCATTTTCTTTGGGGTATTTCAGAATTTTGTTTCGATACTCCTTCTGTAGTGGAAAACCCTATATATTGTTAATCCTTCATTATTTTTTACCGAGTTTTCTTTTCCAGTATTTAAATGTTTCCGCTTAATTCTTCGGCGATATACCACATTATAATTCATTTCACCCTCGGAGTCTGAGTAAAATGATTAATTGCTTAATTTTTAGCTATATGTTCAATATGAGCCACATACCTGTTATACAAACATTTTTCGTGTCTTCATTTGAAGATGCATAATCATTTGCTATACGATGCAAGGAATTGTTATTTACTTGATTTGGAATACAGTTATAAAGCTAATAAGGATCATTAATTTTTTGGTATTTTTAAAATTAATTGTTAAAATTCTATTATTAAATTATACGTATGTCAACCTTAACTATTATTATTAAATTATACGTATGTCAACCTTAACGGCGATTATATTTATCAAACGCAAATATTGTCATTCGAAATGCAATTATTGTTTGCTTTAACAATTACATTACATTCACACAACTATACTTGCAAGTATTTTCCTGAAAAAAGTAGTGAATTCTATGCAGAGATAGAAGTTTTTGCATTCTAAAAAATTAGGTGTGTAGATAGAGAAGAAACAAAAATGAAAATAAAATCCCCAATTTTATTTTTTTTATATCATAATTAGTATCATAGATGTGGCTCATTTTACCGAATATTTTACCATCAAAAAGTCATTTTCATAAAAATTGAAGATAGAGAGTTTTGAATATAATTTAAATTGTGAATTTATAAAAAATTCATTAAATTTCATTATAAATATTTGGCGAACACACAGAATATATATAGGATTGTTAATAAATAATTTTATAAGAGCCTAAAGATATACTAATCAATTTTAAGCAATTCATAATTCATTGCCTGTGCATTTATTGATGGTTTAAAAACAGAGTATGCTTTAAGCGCTCTGTTGAGTCTAGGTCAACAAATGATAGATCTAAGTGAAGATCATCAATCAGTTTCATACATAAACATCACAAACCCAAATTATGGCAATTTAAGTCGATCTCATAGGGGTCGTTTGTGTGGGGACTAGGTCTGAACATGAATCGATTTTCTCCAATTTCAATAGCGTTTATCCTAAGCCAATAGAAGCTTATATAAATTTCATCAAAATATGTTCATATTTTCGACCTGTAGTTTGATTACAAAGTTTATAAGGACACACAGACGGACAGACCGACAGACTGACATCACTAAATAGCTATGATTTCTATTTCAAGGATCTCGACAGTTCTTCTAATAAAATGGGATCGAAGCAAAAAGGAGATTGTGCTGAGATATAAAGAAATTTTTTCTCAAATTGTTGTTTTTTCTTTGTCATGTCGAGTGTACTGGGAGTGTAGCTCGTAGCTCAAGAACAAAAGGAATATAAAGAAAATAAACTAATACATCAACAAGTAAATAATTTAAATTTATACCACTGAAAAGTTAATATCAAGAAGAGTAATTCACCGAAAGAGACTTTAGAAATTGAAGCAATATTGATGAAGATTTAAAAAAAAGGTTTGGAAATTTTTAGACTCAGGATACCTCAATATTTTATTTCATATTATTATCACTAATCTGTGAGTAGTATTATTCTATTATCTTTTGCACAATGCACAGAATGTTTATTACAATTACTTTAAAGTACATTAATTGGAATTTATTTATTTATATTGCATATATGTGTACATATCTATATAAGTATGTGTATAAAGAATTATAACACAATCTCAGCTTAAGGAGTAAATTCATCAAATGGTATACCTCTAGATGTTAATTTTTCCGATATCCATGGACGCAAATGTGGTACGTTAGCATATATACCAGGAACATTCAACTCAGCACAGCCAACACCCCAAGCAACAATGCCAGCCTGATAGAAACGATTGTTAACGCCAGGTATGGGACAAACTAATGGAGAACCACCATCGCCTTTGCAGGTGTCTTTGTCCTTTTCGCCACCAGCGCATAAGAAACTTTCATGCAAATTAAAGTAGAGACCTAAACGGGTTTGTCGCAAGTTGGCTTGACAGGTGTCATGAGGAACAATGGGCAAATCGATTTTTTTCAAGATCACCTGATATGTACCCTCACGACCGAATTTGTCTTTACCCCAGCCGGTAGCATAGCAACGACTATGATCGAAGACGGCATTCGGTTGAGGTAAACAAATGGGACGAATGTTTTCTTGCCATTGGAAAGGTTCTTCGAGAATTAGCAATGCAACATCGTTGTATAGGGCACCCTTGTTATATTTTTCATGGGTGATGATCTCTTTAACACGTTGATCTACATGACCCAAGATTTCGTTTGTGTTTTGAGTGTCCCATTCGCCGCCACGTACAACCAATTGATTTGCCTTTCGATTAATGACACAATGTGAAGCAGTAAGCACAACATTTGGTGCAATTAAGGAACCACCGCAGTCGTATAAGTGAATTATTTCACCACCAGCATCTTCGGTACGTAGAATGGCAACCATCCAAGGAAATTCACCGAATTGAGCTTCGTTATCGGTGTTTCCGGTAATTTTAAAGCCAACACCATTATCATTGCGCCATCCACAACCAGCATGAACTTCTTTGGGAAGAGCGGGAATGACTGGTTCCGTTCTCTATAAAAAAAAGGGAAATTTTTTTTATAAATCTTTGTTTAGTTATTATACGAGTATTATATCAGACAGTTGTTAGATTAATATTGAGCCACACTAAAAAAGCAGCACAGAAAGATATATTTCCTTAAAGATATACGTCATTGGCGGTCTTCAAATCTGATATCGTGTCCATAAATCGTCTAGTTAGAAGTATGGGGGCTGATTGAGGTTGAAATTGAACTAAACTTTATAAGTAGAGGTGACAGAATGCACCAATAAAACAGAAATATAACGTGGAAAACAAATCCATCGGATTTAGCCAAACAACTGCAATGCAAACTGAAACTCCAATTTCGGTCAATTGGCACCCACTGCAATTAGAGCCCTTTCATAGCGCTCTTTCAAATATCAGCAATCTTTGGCTTCTTTTATTTTTTAACTCTTCTTCAGTCCCTACCTGAGGATACCAGTTTTTATCATTGAATACAAAAGTGAATATAAGCGCACTAATATAAACCAATCCAATCTTTGGCTTGGTCCGTTTTTTCTTATAAAAAACATTGTTAAGTCAAAACACGAAACTTATTGGAGACCGCTCTCGTCATTAATTTTATAACAGTTAATTTTTTCCTAATGAACGAAATATCGTAGATGCCTCCTAAGGTTCGTTCAATTGATTAAGCAAATAATCTTGGAACTATTCCGGCCGCGTACTTTTTACCCCTTGTAGCACAGTAGGATAAGTTCAATGTGTTTCCAATACTTCGACCATCAATGCTCTCAATTCTCCTATATTAACCCCCATCACATTTTGAAAGAGACAGCTGACTTTAATTTGAGGACGAGATGGACATAGCAGACTTTCTGCAGTATATATTACAGCCAAAGACAATTGCCAAATCCAAGGAGCAAAAACTCTGCTTGAAGTTTGTAAAGGGACAAGGAGTGCTTACCGGACACTGTGCATTAGAGTGGATCCCGGATGGGGGCTACGATTCAATGACAATTTATAGGGTGTTTTTTAACCCGATAGAATTTAAAATTGTAAAAATTAACACAAGGGTTAAATTTTAATCAAAACAATTTCTTTATTCGAAAGATCTATACATGGCATTAACACCTGAAAATGATCTCGGGCATATGGCCACCGCAGCTTTTCTTGACGAAGAGCAATCTAAACGTCCAATTTTGGGCCACTTTTTGGAGAATTGATGGCCGTATGTCATGAATAATACGAAAAATGTGGCCTCCAAGACGTCAATTATTGCTGGTTTATCACACGACTTTGGAAGCCAATTGACAGGTGCATTTCTCGAAATCAACTTATCGCAAAATTTTGAGCTCCAGCTTCATTTTTGAAACCGAACCAATCGGTGCATTTTTCTGGATGTAATGGAGTCTCTAGGTTCTGCTGTGGATTGGCCTCATTCCTTATGCGGCAATTTTGTTTATTGACGAACCCGTTAAGCTAAAAATTAGCCTCATCGCCGTACACAATTTTGCTATAAAACATCGGGTCATTTTCCAACTGGTTTAGAGCCCAATCGCCGAAAGAACGACGCATATTGTGATCTCGTTGCTCTAATTCCTGCACAAGCTGGATCTTATATAGATATAGGTCAAGATCTTTGCGTAGCATTTTCCACATAGTGGTCGGAGAGAGCCCCAATTCCTCGACCGACACAGAATCGATGAATTTGGAGTTTCTTCCATACTTTCGTTTACAGCGACGATATTCTCTTCAGTGTTGGTGTTATTGTATCATTTAGAGAGTATGTTGCAAGAAATCTATTCAGAGTTTGACAGATCGCTGGCTGAGATGGACGATTATGTTCGTATTAAAAATTCACGAAGTCGTCTATAAGTTGCGCGAATCGATGACTTATTTTCAAAGGAAATTTGGTAGCGTTATTCAAGCCTGAATCTATTCACGATGAATTGCCAGACTATACTGATCATAAATATCGAAAAGCTAGCGCAGTATGAAAGTGTGTTTGACAGCTAATGCTTTCGGAAGTTCTATCTAAGCAAAAAACACCAGTAAGCTGACTTATTTCTTCTTCTTTTTTTTCAAAATCCATCCTTATCAATAAATCTCTTTAAAGGTATCACGGTGGGCCATACGACCTGACTTTCGAATAGATTCGTCCGCGCATATTTTTAGCTGAGAAATCTAATACTATTTTGGTGCCGGGTGATTTGGAATTGATTTAATCTGAATTTGATGTCCCGAATTTAAATTTAGTATTAGTCTTTGCCTAGAAGCTCAGATTTTTAATATGAAACACTTTAGTAAAATGTGCGTTACACTATTTTGAGTAAAACCACTGGATCACAAAAAAAAAAACAACACATTATTATATTTTTATTTTATTGTATTCTACAAATAATATTATATTCTTCTATACATATGGGGGATTTCATGTCAAGTGCACCAACTTTTGAAACCGATGTCTTCCGATCGGGATGAAATTTGCACCAAGGTCCTATTGGATAGTAGTTTAGACACAATTTTTCAATAATAACGATCTCTCTGAGTTAGAGGGGATCAAAATTTGACATTTTGGCCAAACAGGTGTTTTTTCTCATCCTTGCAACTTATTACCTATTATTCTTAGAAAATTTTCTCCCAAAGAGTTTAGATAGCTATTTCTTCAATATTTCGGAAAAAAAAATACTTAAAAAAAAAAAAAATTTAGACTTTTTTTTGCTAAATTAAAGCATTTTTTTTCAAAAAGGGCATTTTTTTTTTTAAGGATTTTTCCTCTAAGAGCTTTTTGGTCGCTTAGTGGGATAGGAGTGGGATATCTATCAAAATAGATGTTTTGTAACTCAAGACAACGGTTTTTCAATTTTTCCCAAATGCACTATTTTGAATTTTTTCCTATTTGTCTCTAAAACCTTACAAATAAAACTTATACTGAGAAACTAGACAATCTAAACTTTCCGAAGGTATATAACATACCTAACTAAAATTTTATACCCTCGACACTGTAATATCCAGAATATGTTAACCTCATGAAAAAAATCGCTTTTTTTCTATAGAAATGTTGAAAAATTATTATTTTTTATTTATTTTTAATAATAATTAAATTATACATTAATTTTATTAACAATAATAATACTAAAAATAAAAAGATAAATAACTTATTAAAATTTAATCTTAATTGCATTAGATCCATTTATATCATAACTTTTTTTATAATTAATTTATTGTAAATTTTTAAATACCCAGTCTTTCATCCAGCTTTTTTGTCGCCTTTATTTACTGCGTTTTTTTGTCAATCCTTTCTTGGCGTTACTAGGTTCAGCAGTTGATTTCGCTGCTGGTTTATTTGTTGTCTTTGGAAAGAAATCGCATTGAATAGAGGCAGAAAATTTTTTCAACTTGAGTCTTCTATCGACAAGCGGTATAAAAGCATGGTATTGAGCGGTGCCATCGATTGTTACCGCAGCATCGAATCTGCTCTTCAGTGTTTTCAATGTTTCCTGATAATCCTCTTTGCTACTAAAAACTATTTTAGTTGCTTTACAATAACTCTTTGCCCAATGGAATAAAGCAGTCGCACCTAAAATGCGATCTTGATGAGAGCACTGGAGGCTATACTTCGCTGCATTTCTTTTAAGGTTTGCTCCAATACCATCACATGCTCCTTTACCATGAGCAGTAGGATAAAAATGTCATTCAGCTGGCATTCCAAAATCTTTTTCATGGGCCATAAGATTTTCCAAGCTACTTTTGTTTTTAAAATGTTGACGAACTCCGTCCGAAACGTAGTATACCTTCTTTACTGTAAATTTAGATTTTAGAAATTTTAGTATTCTCTTCTGGTACTCATAAACTGCAACGGTATCATGTATTAAATCGTCGGATATGATTGCCATACTTTTGTGTTCCAGTTTTTCATCTTTCATGTAGTAAATAACTACTGTGAATATAGTTGCTTGGTCGTTATTGAAGTGGAATGCTTGTATGGCATCCTAAAAAGCATATTTATAGTTTTCTGCGAAATCATATGAAATAACGAATTCACCAGACTTCAAATGTATCTTCAAATCCTTGAAGAATGACCATTGCTCTTTGGCTAAAAAGTCATGGTTTCTCAAGTTTAGCAATCCTGTACACATTTCTTCCACAAAATTATCCACATTTAAAATGTTTGTTTTCAATGTGCATCTGTCAGTCTGAATCCGAGAATCAAATTTGACCTCCTCTATATATTCTCGATCTAAAGAGTTGATTAAATTTTCTTTGATGAATGTGGTTTTCGGGCAATTGGTACATTCACCTAAGTGGCAAGAAGTTGTTGCAATAGGACACTGAATCCGAGAATCAAATTTGACCTCCTCTATATATTCTCGATCTAAAGAGTTGATTAAATTTTCTTTGATGAATGTGGTTTTCGGGCAATTGGTACATTCACCTAAGTGGCAAGAAGTTGTTGCAATAGGACACATAGTCAATTTAAGGCAATCGCGGTAATCGTGTAAATCTTCTGCCGAATCATCTGTTAAATACTTTAAGTTGATTTCCTTCAACATCAGTTTAACATTTTCATGGTAAATTTGGGTTAATTTCGTGAAGCCAATTCTAACATCCTCGCGTTCAGATTGAAATGTTGCAAATAACTCTTTCAGGTTACAGATAACCATTCTCTTCTGTTATGTTATGAAGGTATGTTACATACCTTCGGAAAGGTTAATTTGTCTAGTTTCTCAGTATAAGTTTTATTTGTAAGGTTTTACACACAAATAGGAAAAAATTCAAAATAGTGCATTTGTGAAAAATTGAAAAACCGTTGTCTTGAGTTACAAAACATTTATTTTGATAGATATCCCACTCCCATCCCACTAAGCGACCAAAAAGCTCTTAAAGGAAAAATTCTAAGCTTTCTTATGAAAAAAAAAAATGCACTTTTTGAAAAAAAAGGCAAAAATGCTTTAATTTACAAAAAAAAAAAGTCTAAATTTTTTTTTTTTTTAAGTATCTAAACTATTTGGGAGAAAATTTTCTAAGAACAATAGGTAATAAGTTACATGGATGAGAAAAAACACCTGTTTGGCCAAAATGTCAAATTTTGATCCCCTCTAACTCAGAGAGATCTGGACCGATCTTATTGAAAAATTGTGTCTAAACTACTATCCAATAGGACTAACCTTGGTGAAAATTTCATCCCGATCGGAAGATATCGGTTTCAAAAGTTGGTGCACTTGACATGAAACCCCTCATATATATAAAACAGGATGCGTGTATGTATGTAACGTAAGGACTCCAAAACGGCTGGGCCGATTTTGATGAAATTTTCAGGGATCTTCAGAATATTCAGGTGGGTGACACTGTGTGGGCGGAGGGGCGTGGCAAAATCCAATTTTCATATTGTACCACCAATGACATATACATATATTTTTTTTTTGCTTTTTTTATTTTATTTTATTTTTTTGAAAGCCGTTGTCATGTTTTTCAAAACGAGATATCAAACTCTTAAATAGGTTATGTAGATCCGAAGATATTTACAAAAAACCTATGTTAATAATGATCCAATATCAAAATTTTAAAACTTTCGAAATGTTGCATTCAAAAATCCGAGTTTTCGGTTTATTTACGCAATATTTACATCATTCGATAACACAAGATATTCCGCGATTACTAAGGTACAACATTGTACAATAAGTTAAAAAAAATATTATATTATCAATCGATGATAAACAACTCTGTGTACTCTTGCATTTAAGATACCTGCGTTATATAATTCCATGGTAAAACCTTTAAAAAAATTCTTTGAATAACTCTCTGCATTCCACTTTCAATATAAAACAAGTAAGAGTGTTAAATTCGGCTGTGCCGAATCTTTGATACCCTCCACCTCGGTTTGAGTATTGATAATAAATGTAAACAAAATATTGGAAAAAGTAAACAATTTGTTAAACTTAATACCAAATTATTTCAGAAAATTCTTTGGGTTGGTTTTCGTCTTTTCTATTATTTCGGATTTATTTCGGTGTTTGCTTTTTGGTCATCGTGGTTGCTGATCGGCATGCATTTAGGTTATATACCTATATGCATGCGTTTCCGGTTATATGACATAACTTCTCGTTTAATTTAGTTTTTGCTAATTAAATAGCTCGCCCTAACCTCCATTGCAAAGGTAATGGTTGTGTAGAGTGGCTATATGCATTAAATCGTGCTAATTGGAGATGGCTGTATAGCTTCTTTTAACTGGCCAAATATTTCTTCATTGTGGCCATATAGGTCGGATGGAGTAACAAAATAATAACCAAAAAAAAAAAAGCTCTCTCAACTTTTTTTAAAATATTGCCATATTTTGAAAACATAGAGAATAAATTTATAATAATAAATAATCAAATTAGGGATGAAAAACGCAAAAAACGAAAAGTCCCAAACATTTTAAATAAAATAATTTAATGTTATCTTTATTTTCTGAAAAACTTCAAATTTTCATCCAAAAAAAATTGTGAAAATTTATATATAAAAAATAACATTCTCGTAAAATTACGTTTACTTATGTAACAATTTTTATTTAGCAATTCTTAAATATCATTTGAGGTTTTCTTAAATTCATTGAATTTAAATTAATATCGACAAATCTGTTTTTCTATTTATTTAAATTGTAAAGGAGTGGCATCTCTGTCAAAATAAGCGAAAAACACAAAGAAGAATAGAAAAAAACAAATTACTTGGTGTTTGACAGGATGATTTTATGTTTATGTTTAATATCTTTATTTTTTTACTAATATTTCTGTTTATTTATTTGAAAATGAAATAATGAATTGAATATGCTATTTAATTTTTTTATTTATATAAAAAAGTTTTTTAATTAAAGCAAAATATTTTCACTATTTCATGATTTTTATTTATGTATGACGACACTTCAACCTAAAAATTTAAGTTTTTATCGATTGAATAAACAACACAAAAATGGTTGTCGTTTAGATAACAACAACAGCTGACTTTAACAATAGCGAATATCGTTTAAAAATTTTACTGATAATTTTGCAATTTTCTTTTTTTTTACGATTCGACTATCGTTAAAAGAAGTTACTGAATCGCGTTACTGAAAAGTTATTAATATCTCATGAATGGCAATATTTTTTTTAAATGTAAACATTTTTAAATGTAAACATTTTTAAATGTAAACATATTTCTAAATTTAAAATTATTATTTCCGACGTTTTGATATGATTTTCTGATATTCAATTAATATTTTCTAATTTATAATTGGAAATTTTATTTTCCGTTTTTATTATAATTGATATTTTCTTAAATTTGAATGGAAAATTTAAAAAGTGAAATTTTGTATTTATGTGAATAATAATGCTTTATTAATTATAAACAGTTTTTAAAAATTAGATGTAATCGCAATCAGATATTTTATAGGTAAAGCAGAATAATAGTTCTATATAACTATGTAGAACTGTTTTGTAAGCAAAAAACTCATTGACGAACTCGGTAACTCTATTTTGTAAAGACAACAAAAAGTTAAAGGTGCTATTACATGATGTGTTTTTTACATATGTACTGTCAAATTTTCCCACAACAAAAGTTGTACACATCGTGTGATACATATGAAACATTGTTTATGTACAATACATGAGGAAAGTCACATGTACATTTTTCAATTAGAACAGGTTCTATTTTTGCATGACAAACATATGAAAATACAACACTGCTTGTGGCGAAAGAAAAACAGAGTAAATTATAAAGATTAATATTGAAAGAAAAATAAATTGTTCAATATTAATTAACAATTAAAAAATATATAACTTTTTTTTCACAATAAATTTTTGTAAATTCACAAATTAAATAAGCTGTTGTTTACATTTAGAGGTTATGTCATACGGAAATACATATGCACGTGTGATAGCAAAAATTATGAGTCGTATGTAAAAGACAATTTTGACAGACATGAGGATTTTCATATGGATAAAAAAAATGACAGTACATATGTAAAAAACACATCATGTAATAGCACCTTTAATATGCCAAACTTATGTTCATATTTGTAAAAGAATAATGAAAAAACGTATGAAATAAAAGACCAGCCCGTGTATACTCTTAACATTGTTCTGTATGATATCTAGTTGAAAATATTAACATTCATGTTAAAATAGAAATAACTATTGCAAAGCTAATTAGAACAAACAAAAATTATGGCGCCATCTACTGTGGCATAGTCACGCTGAGCAAAATGAAGTGACACTCTGTTAATGCAAAAGAAATGTATTTTCCCCACAACAAAATACTGCAGAATTTTATGTAAATAAAATAACCGATTTATTTCTAACATGCAGTTACTATGAATATACATACATACATACATATATATAATAATATGTATTTTTTTTTTTGTATTATTTAATATGTGTATGTATGTATATTTAAATATTACACACAAAAAATACAACATCAAACGTTATTTTTGTGTTTTTCTCTTTAAATAAATTAATACATAAATTTTTTTGCTAAATTTACATTTGGGCAATTCACAACAGGTGTTGTATATTGTATGTTGTATTGAAATACACAATACAATCATTTGTTGTGAACACTCAGTTGTATTTTCATATTGTAAAACGCTTTCTTTAATAATTTTCGATCCAACGAGGAAAGATCGCTTCGTCGCTTCTGCTATTTTGTATAAGAGAAAACACTTGTCAGTGTTTGCTTTTTGGTCGTGAGATATACCCTGGAGTTTTAGTTACGTACCTCTTGCATTTTAATTTATAATGAAAAAAAAAATGTTAAATGTTTTGGTTGGTACTGAAAGAGAAAATACATACTAAAAAAATATAAACATTAATTTTTATATAAATAAACTTATCGATGTATTTGCGTTATTTGCATTATTTGCCATATTTTATTTTATAATTATTTATGCTGATAAAATTCTATGAATTTGTTTTTTCTTTTTCATAAAAACTGGCATTCACTTGGAACTGATATGTTATGATACAATATACAACATTTACTAAACATAGCAAATGAAGTTGGATCGTGTATCAGATTTTTCAGTGAAAATTAGCAACAACAATTTTACAATATTGTAAAGTGATACACGATACAACGATACATTACCCACTGTGAATTGCCCAATTGTTTCTTTTTATTAACAACTAGGTATTTTAGAATTATTTGCTTTAGATGTTGGTGAATTTTTACACCCTTTATATTAACTCGTGTCTGCTTGTCGAAAAAATTTTGGATGGATTTTAACCACTTTCCCGTGACCCAATCGATCTGAAATTTTGCAGACAGGCTCGTGGCAATGACAGAAATGATCTAACATATTTTTTTAGTGATGCCAAAACAATGGAAACTTTTAAATTTTTCTACCAGAGTTGATAAAAAAATGTACAAAGGGTTTGTTTTTGTTATATTATTACCATAACGACCACAAAAACAACAAGTCCAGCTATGAAAACAATGCAACATTTAGAATAACAACAAGAACTATATAGAAATATCATGTTTTTAATTTTTTTTTACATTTTCAGAGATTTCCCTGGACCTGTTCCACCGATTTTAATGATTTTTGAAGTAGAAATCTTTCCATGAATTTGGTGAATTCATTCTCACTAAAAATGATCACTGTAGCTGCACTATTGAGGGCGTGATCCTGACAAGAACAACATAGAAAATTATTTTTTTTCAAGACTTTTTTTAGTTCTTCATTCAAATCTCGGGGCCTAATCGACCGATTTGGACGATTTTAAATAGCAAACTTTTCAGGATGTTAATGAATCATTTTTTATGCCAACGAGCACCCTAGCTGCCCGATTGATGCCGTCATCGTGATTTCCACAGACGGACAGACGGACAGACGGACAGACGGACAGACGGACATCGCTATATCAACTCCGGTTGTTATAAGGATCACAAATATATAAATTTTATGGGGTCCAAAATTTTTTTTCTAATTATTACAAACGGAATGACAAACTTATATATACCCTCTGCACACTGGAGTGGAGGGTATAAAAATAACGTTACATTCAAACAAAATTTGTTTTCAATTGCTCACTGACTGCATTTGATTTGTTTTGCGTTAATTGTTGTTTTGTGTTCATAAGTTAAAAACCTATAATTGAAATCAATTTAGTAAATAACAAGTGTTTTGCAATTTGCAATAATAAAATAAGTTTACAAATTATTTTTAATGATAATTCATCTAACAGGTAATATGATTACTGTGGTTCCAACAACCACATATCTTTGGAAGCGAGTCGAGAAAATCACGCTATCGACGAACATGCGTGTGCATTTGTTGCAAGACCCGTCTGCCCAAACATTCTCCAAACAACTTTTGAACATCGGAAATGGAAAAATTCGAATTGATCGCGCCACGAACGCGATTTGGTCCCGCCTAACTTCTGTCAAATGCAAATGAATATTCAAGCCGTTGTCGACAAGGTATTCCCAAGTCTAACAACCTCCTACAAAAATCCGGATTGGCTGTGCGAACGTGCAATTTTGCACCAAAAAATGATGATGTCAACAAGCTCAATAAGCAAATTCAATTGAAACTGCCCGGTGAAATAATCAAATACAAATCGATCGACACAGTAATGGATAAAAAACAAGCCGTCAATTATCCCACTGAATTTTTGAATTCATTGGAACCACCCGGAATGCCACCGCATGTACTAACATTAAAGGTTGGATCACCGGTAATTCTTATTCGCAACTTAAACGCACCAAAGTTATGCAACGGAACCAGATTGACCATCAAAAACTGTTCACCAAATTTAATCGAGGCAACAATCATCGGTGGCAGATTCAAAGGCGAAGAATTACTTATTCCACGAATTCCGATGATTTCCAACGATTTACCATTCCAATTCAAGCGGCTCCAATTCCCTTTGCGTCTTGCCTTTGCTATTACCATCAACAAAGCACAAGGCCAATCATTGACTATTGCTGGCTTAATTTTGGAAAATTCATGTTTTTCACACGGCCAGTTGTATGTGGCTTGCTCCCGAGTTGTCACGCATACGTTTTTACACCAAATAAAAAAAACAAAAAACATTGTCTATCCGCTGGCCTTAAGATGAAGTAATAGATATAATTTCCAATTTGCCTTAAATACATGTGTTTCTTTTTTGATTGAGCCCATATCTACACCATATGTAAGTTATTCTGTGAAAAAACTTTATGATAGGTATTCCATGGATTTTTATTTAAAGGCCGTAAATTTCGTTAAAAGCTCTATTTAAATCGTTTGGTAATACAACACTAATGTTTGCTTAGGGGCAGTAACGCGGACCGGGTCAGCTAGTACAAAGATAAAGAAAAAAATCATCGACTATATATATCAGTCAAACCAAGTATAGTCACTGAACACTATGGAAGCTTCTTTTTCGTAACCATCTTGAATGTAAGTTAGAACAGTCCCTTTTAAATTCAAGCAGTTATATGCCATTATGTGTGCATCGCATTCTCTATTGTAGCGGTCCTCCATAGTTTTAATATCCTGTTGAAATTTTTCACCCAGTTCCTCACTGAGGAAAACTATTTAGTTGACTGAGTAAATAGTGTAGCAGCCTAGAAAATATCAACTGTTAAGAATCTCGTTTACCAACTTTGTGTTTGCCCAGAAAACTTTTGACAACTGCAACAAATGAAGTCTAGGCTTTTCGCTCAGCCTCGTTCATCGAATTTATGAAGGCAGGAGTTGTCTTATTTGTGGGCCATTAATTATTCATACTTAAATTTTGCCCTACTCATTTGAGGCATTTTCATTTCTATACATGCAAAGCATGATCTATTCCTATCAAGACCGACCTTTTATGCAGTGGAGGAAAGATGATTTTCTATTGTGCAACTAATGGGTCGATAATGATATTCCTTCCCCAAATGTACATGTTTACTGTCTTACAGTGCTATGTTTTGTCTTTGCTATCCCAGAGGCACCATAGCAAGGATATTTGGTTTAGCCACTTCGCTGTCCAAGGATAAAATTTATCACTTTTAAGTCGACACAAGTCACCCATTGATGTGCATGATACTTTATCATCTCCAAAACCAAAACTATGGTGTTATATTCTTCCTTCATTTTCATTAAGTCAGCATTTCTATTTGTTCCCATGTCCAAATCAATTGGAAAATATTCAGAAAGAGACTTTTTTCCTCTAATTTCGTGGCAAAATAAAAGATTGTCACCTTGAGAGAAGAAGGGTAGCAGATACTTTTCTCTTGTGCCGTAAAAAGAAATTTCGGTTTTTTGTTTCAGTAAATTTTTGTCGTTCAACCTAGAGCCCAGAAATTTACTCGCCCTTGTTAAAGCGTTGATCACAGAAGGGTAATTAAGGAATATACTCGTCCTGATAGAGCTCTGGTAGCTGACAAAGCGTTGTGTTCGGTAATTCCTCTGAGTGATGAATTGGGCATCTTGCAGAGGTTAAATTAGGATAAGTCCACTGACTTCGTTTGTTTTCATTGATTCTAGTAATATTTACTACATAGAAATAACAGTCATCGAAGAGGTGTTTGGGTTCTCTCCAAACCAGCGGTACGCCAATGCCGATGCATCCAGAGAAATGAACTTTTTGCTGCGGATAATGGCCGTATTTTTTCAAAGATGGCGCCCGTTATCGCTAGATGATTTCGAACTACATTCCATACAGCACGTGGATCAATGAACATATTGAGAGATGAGTTTGGTGTGCAAATTACCTCTTGTTTTGGCACCTCTAGACTATTTTTAGTGGGATTATGTTAAGTCACTCGTCTATATCAATAAACTAGCGACAATGAGGCTTTGGAAAATTGCAATATTTTGAAAAAGTGTTTAAAATTTGGACTTCTCGCATTGGATCACTTAAGTCGTAATCGTAGTCAACATTTACATGTTTTATCGACTGAAATAAGAATTCCATACACTTCTACAATTATTTTACTTTTTTTTTTAAATTGAAAACAACACGCTTCAAAAACTACATTTTCACTCAATCATATTGAAATAACTTACAATAGGTACAATTTGACTAGTTACCTTATTGGGAGTAGCACAGCAAATTTCATTGTAGGTACAAATATCGTCATTGATACGAATATCAATAAAGTTTTCACCCGTTGTACTTATGGCACCATCAACACACAAATGCCTAGGTACACATTCCTTGTCTAAGCCACAAGATTTATAACCTCCCGTACCACTTTTAGTATCCAATACAGTTGTTTTTGTTGGCTGTGGTTTAAAAACTTGAGTGGTCGATTCAACACCAGCTGGTGTCTTTTCGGTGAACACTTGACCGATCAAATCATCCAAGGAAAATTGTCCATAGGCATGGGCAAAAAATAGACTGAATGCAATCAGTGTTACTTTCGCCGCCATTGTTCGACTTATTTTGTAAGGAAGAAACAAGAAGATTTGTCTTTAATAATAATAAAATTATACAATAAAAAATTTATATTTTCTACTAGTACACTACTATTACTACCAACAATAACACAAGCCTGCAATACTTTCTCCACTAAGATCTGCAATTGGTTTCTGACTAGTTTTTTTTAATTGTATTTGAATCTGGCAGCAGAATTTCTTCAGAAATGTAATTTATTATTTATTGTAGAGTGTGTAACCATTTTCTTATTTTAATCTTTTAGAGCTTAAATTTGGTTTTTTTTATAAAATCGGTTTCATTATATTGTTAATACAGTACATGATAATCTTTAAATATATAATTCATTTTTTACATGTTCTACGATTATGTAAAAAAAAAAAAATGCTAAGAAATGCAGGATTCACCTGATTTTCTTAAAAAATGTTACGGTATTTCACAATATATGCTATATAGAAATTCATGTTTTATACCCTTCACAGAGGATATTTATAGGTTTGTCATTCCGTTTGTGATGCATCGAAATAAATTTCGGAGACCCAAAAACCATATATTTTCTTGATCCTATAACACGGGTAGTCGATTTAGCGACGACCGTCTGTCCGTCTGTGTGTGGAAATCACGATCACACCCTCAATAACTTCGTTTTTGCATAAAATCGTTTATTAACATCCCAAAGCAGCTGATATTTAAAATATTTAAATATTTAAAAATATTTAAAATATTTAAAGTGTGAAAAAAACTCTTGAAAAAATAAAAATGTTCAATGCTGTAATTCTTCATGAGGGTGTGTGTATGGTTATAATGCACGTCAGTAAGTAATTATTACCAAACATTTGTTATTGTTATCATAAAGAAAATCGCCGATCGAAAAAATATAATCAATAAAAGTGAGAAAATACCCTTTTCTGAAAGTACTCTTTTTTTAAAACAGTACTCTTCTTTTCAAAAAGTACCCTATTTTCAATAAGTACATTTTATTAAAAAGTGTTCTTTTCTTAATTATCCTTTTTTAAAAGCATCCCTTTTTTTATAGCATCTTTTTTTAAAATCATCTTTTTTTATAAGTACCCTCTATTTAAAAAAGTACCCTGTTTTAAAATAAAATTTTTTTTAAAGTACCGTTTTTTTTTTAAGGAAGCTTTAAAAAAAAGTACGTTTCTTTGAAAAAAACCTTTTTTAAAAAAAGTACCTTTGTTTGAAAAGGTACCCTTCTTTGAAAAGGTACCCTTTTTTAAAAGGAGTGTAATTTTCTCTATAAAGTACCTTTTTTAAAAAAGTAAATTTTTTTAAAAAGTACCCTGTTCTTAAGAAAATAGCTTTTTTAAAATAAGTAAAATTTTTTTAAATTACCTTTTCTTAAAAAAGTACCCTATTTTTAAAAGGCTCTTTTTGTACCCATTTTTTAAAAAAGTGTGAGTTTTTAGTAAAAAGTACCCTATTTTAAAAAATACCCTTCTTTTAAAAACGTAACTTTTTTTGCAATAACTATCTTTTTTTGAAATATAACCTCTTTCTAAAAATTTACCCTTTTTAAAAAAAGTACCCTTTGTTTAAAAAGTACCCTTTGTTTAAAAAGTAAACTTTTTTTAAGTGCCCTTTGCTTAGAAAGGTACACTTTTAATAAAAATTAACCATTTTTTAAAAATCAGCCGTTTTTAAAAAGTACCCTTTGTTTTAAAAGTACTTTTTTAAAGTAACTTTTTTTAAAAAGTACACTTTTTTGAATTACCCTGTTTTTAAAAGCATCCTTTTTTAAAATGTCCCCTTTTTGAAAAGTACCCTTTTTTAAAATACTCTTTTCCGATTCAACTTGTGATGATTCTACCACTTATCCATATATACTGACTGCTAATAGAACCATATGTATTCCATTCCTTGATGTCTCTATGGTTTCTAATGGTTGGAAAAAACTAAAATTTTCTTTTAATTTCGATTACGATTTACGATGTTGTCGGGTTGAGTGTTATTCCCTCCTGCACTGCGACCAAGTAGATCTATTGTGCACCCTCCTTCAGATTCTTGTTCTCTCCTGTTTTATTAGTTCATTACAGCGTTTAGGAACTTGATGATATCCTTCACCGCCAATGTTTTGTATGCCTCCTCCCTGATTTTAGATTCGCCAAAAAGTTTGTGACTTAGAGATGCAAACGCTGGACACTTTGCCAGTATATGCTCCATGGTTTCATCATCCTCCAGGCAGTATCTGCACATTTCATTTTCAGCCAAATGCATTTTGTATAGGATTTAGTTGCACGCATAATGTCCTGTGAGTGCCCCACATAGGAGTTTTAGATAGGATCTGTTCAATATTAGGGCATCTCTGCTCCTTTTTTTGCTTCGATGCAAGAATTTTTTTGAGTGTTGAAGTAGTAATTGTCCATTCCAATACTCCACTGATTCGTCTTTAATCCATCTGTCGATTTTTCTCGGTTATGTCTTTTCTGGTGAATCCGAATTGAGGGTCTAAATGGTCTTTCCGCTCCTCGTCTTGCCTGTTCATCGGCTTTCTCATTTCCTTCATACCCTTTGTGACCTGGTACCCATATAAGCGTCACTTTATTAAGTTCAGCCAGTTTATTTAGGGCTCTATGGCTTTCGAGTACGGATTTATGGTGGTATACCGATTTGTCCAGTGCTTTTAGAACAGCCTGACTATTTGACATTAGATTTATCTTCGTTTTTGTCAGGTTTCTTTCCAATAGTTTAGCAGTAGCAGCATTTAGTGCGTATAGTTCCGCTGTAAGTCTTGTGGATTCATTACATAGGGGGATATGGAGTTTGCACCTTGGTCCGTAAACCCCCGCTCCTACTCCTTCTGTTGTTTTGGATGCGTCAGTGTACCACTTCCGGGTATCTTCATGCAGCCATGTAGGGTTAGATTCCCACTCGAATCTGCTCGGGATATGAACAGTGTAGTTCTTTTTAAGTTCCAAAACCGGATCTATCTGATCACTACATAAAGTCATATCTTTGATGTTTTTGGCTTTATCAAGGATCTTCAGGTGTCCTATATGATCGCCTTCCTTAAATTTGTATAGTCTGTGAAGTGGACTTGATAAAATTCCTAGCAGTATCTTAATCAAATGTGCATATGTACATTCAATATTCCGTTATTTAAATCCTGAAACAAGTCTTACATTATACCTAAATTCTTTGAAAAAATTATAACTGATAACTCTGTGGTTTTCTGGAATAACCGCGTATGTCCATTTTTTCAGTTTTGAGTTAACGATGCCAAATATATTAATTTTTAACGCTCTTTACATGTATTAAATTTTTTTTAAAAAAATATTGACCATTTCTGAGTTTTTTCTTTAAATAACGACGTAACTTAAATGTTTATTAAATTAATTGGCAGCACTAACGACGACACATAGCGACATACGTTGTTATTAATGAAAAAAAATGCAAAATAATTTTGGATTAGTTTTCAGTTTATAACCACTTGTAAAAACTTGTGTGTTTACTTCTGTTATTTTTTTGTCACTATTATTCTTGATACGTTGTTATATTCGCATCCTAAGTCCCGTTAACTTTTTGTTGACGAACAAAAAAAATGCATCTTTCAAGCAACAACAACTTATGTCTACGTGGGTGGTTGCATTGGTAGTTTTCTTTTTCAAAGAAAACGACGTTTGTCGACATAAGTTGTTTTATCTGCACACACTTTAAGTGTAATTTACATATTGATTTTTTCGTCCTTCTCCAGGATCTATTCCTCTGAAGATTTTTGACTCAAAATTTTATATAAAGTATTTATTGCCCATATCTACAGTACTGTTAAATAAAAAGCTCTAAAATCTTTATATCGAGCCCATAATTTCAAATATAACGTTTTTTGGCTCCCCTGAACATTTTGATTTTATGACATACGCGGTTATTCTAGAAAACCACAGAACTATGTCATCAAGTCAAGACATTAATTTCTCCATTCAACATGGCTTCCAAAAACGTTGGTCAACTTCAACAAACCTTTTACATCTTACAGCAATAGTCAATCGTGGAATTCTTCAAAGAAAGCAAACTGACGCAATTTACACTGATTTCAGCAAGGCGTATGATAAAGTCAAACTTCTTATAAAGAAATTACATCTAATAGGCTTTTCTGATCTTAGCATAAAGTGGATATATTCATATTTAACAAACAGAAAGCAAAATGTACGTTTTAATAATATATCTTCGAAAAATATTAATGTTTTATCTGGAGTACCGCAAGGCAGCCATCTTGGACCGCTTTTATTTTCATTATTTATGAATGATTTACCGCAGGTTGTTCAGTTTTCAAATATCCTGATGTATGCTGACGATGTAAAATTCTTTATGAAAATGATTTGGATTCGTTTCACTCATGTTGCATTTCAAATTTAATGGAGCTGAATCTTAAAAAGTGCAAATATATGCATTTTATTTGAAAAGATCAATATCTGTAAATTATGTGTTCGGCGGCTTCAACTGGAAATAGTTGATAACTTCTTAGATCTTGGTGTTTTATTAGATTCAAAGCTTAGTTTCGTTCCTCATATTACAATTACAGTAAACAAAGCCAGAAGAGTACTTGGTTTTATAAAACGTTGGTCTAAAGAGTTCAATGATCCCTATGTAACAAAAACAGTATACACGTCACTTGTGAGACCGATTTTGGAATATGCCTATATTATATGGGACCCTATCTATCAAACTCATATTGATAGCATTGAATCGGTGCAAAAAAAATCCTACTATTCTGTTTTCGTAGCTTAAATTTTAACCAATTAAATTTTCCGTCATAAATTAATGGTGATGGTTGTTCTGGTTTCGTGATCAACAATATTTCATTTAACATCCCCAGCGGCCAACACGTTTCTTCTCACCTTTATCTGTCCAGTTTTATAGATCAAATTATTTAAACGAAGATCCGCTTAGACGAATGTGTATAGAATTTAATAAGCTTCATAGATTAATTGATTTTTTCAAATACAAATGTCTTAAAAAGTCAAGTAATAATATATCTAAACATATTAAATTAAATTTTTTAATTTATATTAATTGCCAAATGTTTTTATAAATAGTCTGTAAGGATTAATTCTATAGATTAATAAATAAATAAATAATTAAATAAATACCTTTTAAAAAAATACTGTTTTTTGAAAAAGAACCCTTTTAAAAAAGTATCTTTCTTTTGCAAAGGTACCCAGTTTTTAAAAAAGTGTCATCTTCTTAAAAAGTATCTTTCTTAAAAAAGTACCTTTTTAATTTAAAAAAAGTACTGTTTTCCTAAGAAAGTACCTGTTTTTAAAAATAGTATTATTTTTATACCCTCCACTCCAGTGTGCAGAGGGCATTCCGTATGTAATAATTAGAAAAAAAATGTTGGACCCCATAAAATATATATATTTGTGATCCTTATAACAACCGGAGTTGATATAGCGATGTCCTTCTGTCCGTCTGTGGAAATCACGATGACGGCATCAATCGGGCAGCTAGGGTGCTCGTTGTTATAAGAAATGATTCCCTAACATCCTGAGAAGTTTGCTATTTAAAATCGTCCAAATCGGTCGAATACGGCCCGAGATTTGAATGAAGAACTAAAAAAAGTCTTGAAAAAATATAATTTTCTATGTTGTTCTTGTCACGATCACGCACTCGATAGGATAGCTAGGGTCATCGTTTTTAGTGAGAATGATTCACCAAACTCGTGGAAAGATTTCTATTTCAAAAATCATTAAAATCGGTGGAACAGGTCCAGGGAAATCTCTGAAAAATTTAAAAAAAATGAAAAATAAGAACAATATAGAAAGTTCTTGTTGTTATTCTAGATGTTGTATTGTTATCGTAGCTGGACTTAATTAAAACTAACCCTTTGTACATTTTTTTTTATCAGCTTTGGTAGAAAAATTTAAAAGTTTCCATTGTTTTGGCATCACTAAACAAATTTATTAGATCATTTCTGTCATTGCCACGAGCCTGCTTGCAAAGCTTCAGATCGATTGGGTCACGGGAAAGGGGTTAAAGTCGACCCAAAATTTTTTCGACAAGCAGACACTACGAGTTAATATAAAGGGAGTAAAAATTCACCAGCATCTAAAGCAAATAATGCTAAAATACCTAGTTATTAATAAAAAAAAAAGATAATGTTAATTTAGCAAAAAAAAAATGTTATATATTAATTTATTTAAAGAGAAAATCACAAAAATAACGTTTGATTTTATATTTTTTGTGTGTAATATTTACATATATGTACATACATACACATATTAAATATTACAAATAATATAAATATATTCTATATATGTATGTGTAGCCATAATAACTGCATTTAGAAATAAATCGGTATATTATTTTATTTCCATAAAATTCTGCAATATTTTGTTGTGGGGAAAATACATTTCTTTTGCATTAACAGAGCGCCACTTCATTTTACTCAGCGTGACTATGCCTCAGTAGATGGCACCACAATTTTTGTTCTAAATAGCTTTGCAATAATTATTTGTATTTTAACATGAATGTCAATATTTTCAACTAGATATCATACATAACAATATTATTTCATACGTTTTTTCATTATTCTTTTACAAATATGAACATAAGTTTGGCATATTAACTTTTTGTTGTCTTTACAAAATAGAGTTACCGAGTTCATCAATGAGTTTTTTGCTTTCAAAACAGTTCTACATAGTTATATGCAAAATATCTGATTGCGATTACATCTAATTTTTAAAAATTGTTTATAATTACTAAAGCGTTATTATTCACATAAATACAAAATTGCACTTTTTAAATTTTCCATTCAAATTTTATTTTAATATAATATTAATAGGCTAGGCGATTTCTGGTGACCGATGTTTTGTTCTACCGTTTTATCCGCTTTTGAACAAACGTATATTATTTGAAAGGTATTTCTTTTTCACCGTTTTGTAGATCTACTGATTTTTTAGTTTTTTCCTTTATTTTTAGTAAATTTAATTTAAAGTTGCTACAAACACATGACATAAAATTATACATATGATATGTGTGTTTTATTAAATTTGTTAATGTGTTTGTTAATGAGTTTGTTATCTTCATTCACAATAATAATAAACCATAAAAGTGTTGGTTTGTGAATTGGCTAAGTTGAAAAATAAAGCTGCCTAGAAATTGCACTCGAATTTCGAGCGCTGGAATCTGCTATTAGTAATTAATTCTTTCTATAGAAGATACTATCATTATTTTTATAGCAAGAAATTACAATACAAACTGGCAAAAAAGGAAAGTAATTAACTTAAAATTTAATTGTTTGTAATATGGAGTTCAAGACGCATGTGGAAGGTACCAAAGATTTGGCATAGCCGAATTTAACACTCTTGTAATTAAATTTTTTCATATAAAGCAATTAATAATTTTTATTCTTGATTTACATGTAGGATACAAATCAATTTTGTAGATTCGCTTACTGTCAGATTTAGATTCAGAGCAAAAACTACACCAGAAACCACCTTAAAATCACAATGGGGAAACTGAAGTTTTAAATGTGTAGGCCTGTGTAATATATAGTAATTTAATTTTGTGTATTGATAAAGTTGATCTGTTCTACTGGAACACTATTGCAACTACTACACTACGAGTTCTAATAACATACATACATATAACATGTATGTATTAGGTCATTTGCGGTTATCAGAGTGACGTATAATAAAATGGAAATTAGTTTAAATTTAATAAAGCAAAATGAAATTTGTATTTAATTTAAATAAATACCAATGAAAAAGAATCAACATTGAATCAAAAGCCATATCAAATTTTGTATAACCCACACCAATATTATCTTATGAGTTTGTGCTGATGTTTACTATATATCGAAAATACATGCTCTAATCCCGACTATCAAATACATATCTTGGTCAAATTCGGTTTGAGTTTGTACTTTTTAGCCATAAATTACCAGTCTAAAAAGTAGCATTTTTCCGACATTCATCAGTACAATTATTCATCACATAAAATTCGAGTTCATTTTTAATATCATCTCTTGTCATGTTACCGTATAAAACTGTGCCCCGTTATCAATCCAATTATAGAAGTATACTCTATAATGCATGTAGTTTTGCTAGTGCTATATTTATGTCACAATATCCTAGATGAGAATCTAAGTTTTGTATTTATTACACCACAATTACTAAACACTGGTTTAATAATATAAAAAGAAACTTCTCATAGAGGTACTTCAATTCATTTATATAGCAATTTGTATGCTCGTAACTAACAAACTCCGTCTTTTAAAGAGTAAGTGAAAATTATGACAGGCCCCAAAAAAAAATTATGAAAAAATTTTGTACACAGAGATGCTACCCTACATTAGGAATAAATGGTCTCATCATAATAAATTAAATCAGTTTGTTACGAGTTTAATAAGAAACAAGTAAGAGTGTTAAATTCGGCTGTGCCGAATCTTTGATACACTCCACCTCGGTTTGAGTCTTGATAATAAACGAAATGAAAAAGTAAACAATTTGTTAAACTTAATACCAAATTATTTCAGCAAATTCTTTGGGTTGGTTTTCGTCTTTTTTATTATTTCGGATTTATTTCGGTGTTTGCTTTTTGGTCATCGTGGTTGCTGATCGGCATGCATTTAGGTTATATACCTATATGCATGCGTTTCCGGTTATATGAAATAACATCTCGTTTAATTTAGTTTTTGCTAATTAAATAGCTCGCTCTAACCTCCATTGCAAAGGTAATGGTTGTGTAGGGTGGCAATATGCACTAAATCGTGCAAATTGGAGATGGCTGTATAGTTTTTTTTAACTGGCCAAATATTTCTTCATTGCGGCCATATAGGTCGGACGGAGTAACAAAATAATAACCAAAAAATATTGCCATATTTGGAAAACATAGAGAATAAATTTATAATAATAAATATTCAAATTAGGGATGCCAAACGCAAAAAACCAAATGTCCCAAACATTTTAAATAAAATAATTTGTTCTCTTTATTTTCGGAAAAACTTCAAATTTTCAAAAAAATTATGAAAATTTATATATAAAAAATAACATTCTCATCAAATTGCGTTTATTTATGTAACAGTTTTTATGTTCGCAATTCTTAAATATCATTTGACGTTTTCTAAAATTCATTGAATTTAAATTAATGTTTTCTGTAGTGCGAATTCAACGATCCGACAGAATTTCAACAATCCGACAATCGCAAAATATATCGACAGCTATTGTTGTTTGCACTAAGGATTAAGTGATTCACTAAGTACATACATCTTAACGACAGTCGACAAATCTATTTTTCTACTTATTTAAATCGTAAACGAGTGGCATCTCTGTCGAAATAAGCGAAAAACACAAAGAAGAATAGAAAACAAGTAAGAAAATTATAGTCGGTCTAGACCGACTATACGATACCCTATACCATGCGTTTAGAAACCCTATCTCTTAGGCCCAACTAACTGGACATTGAAAATAAGCAAAAACCAAATTTGAGTGGGATTTTTATTAATTTTTTTGGCTGCAGATATGAAAAAATTCATATCGGATGCTATATCTATAAAGGGACTAGGTCCAAAAATGGACCGATCCTGATCATGTTTGGTAAAGTCTCTTGTATTTTGCAAAAATATGTACAAACAAAATTTGAGAAGAATCAGTGCAATATTTTTGTTTTTTAATAGATTTAACTGAAGATCGGGAAGCAGCTCTATATGGGGTCAAAGGGATCATTTTTGGACTACTCATTAGTGGATGTAATGAACGTATACAAACCCAATTTGAGTAAGATCTATATGACAATTTGGATCTTATGGCAATTTATGTCGATTTCATATGGGTAATTTGTATGGGGGCTAGGTCTGAACATGGACCGATTCTCTCATTTCAACAGCGTTCATCCCATGGTCGATAAAAGCTTATATACCAAATTTCATCAAAATATATTCATATTTGCGACCTGCAGTTTGATTACAAGCTTTACATGGACACACAGACGGACGGACGGACGGACGGACGGACGGACATTGTTAAATCAACTCAGAAAGTGATTCTGATTCGATCGGTATAATTAAAGATGGGTCTAGGTCAAATATTTTTGGTTGTTACAAACAGCAGCACAAAGTCATTATACCCAAACCACATAGTGGTATAGGGTATAAAAACAAATTACTTCGTGTTTGACAGGATGATTTTATGTTTATGTTTAATATCTTTATTTTTTTACTAATATTTCTGTGTATTTATTTGAAAATGAAATAATGAATTGAATATGCTATTTAATTTTTTTATTTATATAAAAAAGTTTTTTAATAAAAGCAAAATATTTTCACTATTTTATGATTTTTATTTATGTATGACGACATTTCAACCTAAAAGTTTAAGTTTTTATCGATTGAATAAACAACACAAAAATGGTTGTCGTTTGGATAACAACAACAGCTGACTTTAACAATAGCGAATATCGTTTAAAAATTTTACTGATAATTTTGCTATTTTATTTTTTTAACGATTCGACTATCGTTAAAAGAAGTTACTGAATCGCGATACTGAAAAGCTATTAATTTCTCCTGAATGTCAATATTTTTTTTTATATGTAAAAATTTTTTAAATGTAAACATAGGTATTTTGTGTTTTTATACCCTATACCACTATGTGGTTTGGGTATAATGATTTTGTGCTGCTGTTTGTAACAACCAAAAATATTTGACCTAGACCCATCTTTAATTATACCGATCGAATCAGAATCACTTTTTGAATCGATTTCACAATGTCCGTCCGTCCGTCCGTCCGTCTGTGGGTCCATGTAAACCTTTTAATCAAACTGCAGGGCGCAAATATGAATATATTTTAATGCAATTTGGTATATAAGCTTTCATCGGCCATGGGATGAACGCTGTTGAAATTGGTGAGAATCGGTCCATGTTCAGACCTAGCCCCCATACAAATGACCCCTATAAAATCGACATAAATTTTCATAAGATCCAAATTGTCGTATAGATCTTAGTCAAATTGGGTTTGTATGTGTTTATTATATCCATTAATGAATAGTCCAAAAAAGGTCCCTATGGGACAACTCTTGGTCATAGGCCCCATATAGAGCTGCTTCCCGATCTTCACTTAAATCTATCAACAAACAAAAGTATTGCACTGATTCATCTCAAATTTTGTTTGTATACATTTTCGCAAAATACAAGAGACTTTACCAACCATAGTCAGGATCGGTCCATTTTTGGACCTAGTCCCCATATAGACATAGCACCCGATATGGAATTTTTCATATCTGCAGCCAAAAAAAATTTATAAAAATGCCACTCAAATTTGGTTTATGCTTATTTTCTATATCCAATTATTTGGGGCTAAGAGATAGGGTCTCTAAACGCATGGTATAGGGTATCGTATAGTCGGTCTAGACCGACTATAATTTTCTTACTTGTTTTTTTTTTTTGGAATTTCAATTTGTGTTTAACGAATAAAATTTATATATTAAAGATGCAATTGATGTCTTCTAAATTTTAAATTATAATTTCCGATGTTTTGATATGATTTTCTGAAATTCAATTAATTGTAATTTATAATTGGAAATTTTTAATTCCAGTTTTTAGAAATGATATTTTCTTAAATTTGAATGGAAAATTTAAAAAGTGCAATTTTGAATTTATGTGTATAATAATGCTTTAGTAATTATAAACAATTTTTAAAAATTAGATGTAATCGCAATCAAATATTTTGTAGGTAAAGCAGAATAATAATTCTATATAACTATGTAGAACTGTTTTGAAAGCAAAAAACTCATTGATGAACTCGGTAACTCTATTTTGTAAAGAAAACAAAAAGTTAATATGCCAAACTTATATTCATATTTGTAAAAGAATAATGAAAATACGTATGAAATAAAAGACCAGCCCGTGTGTATTCTTAACATTGCAAAGCTAATTAGAACAAACAAAAATTGTGGCGCCATCTACTGTGGCATAGTCACGCTGAGCAAAATGAAAAGACACTCTGTTAATGCAAAAGAAATGTATTTTCCCCACAACAAAATATTGCAGAATTTTATGTTAATAAAACAAGTAAGATAATTATAGTCGGTCTAGACCGACTATACGATACCCTATACCATGCGTTTAGAGACCCTATACATTTTAAGAAATTTTTGTTTAGTGTGTTTAAATATATTTAATTTTAATTTTTTTAAATTCAGGAATTTTAATAATTTCTTGTATTTATTTTACTTTATTTTAAATAAGTTATAATTTTTTTTTTTTTTTTATTGTATTTTAATTTTGTGGCGAATTTTTGAACGATGAAAATCCTGTACTTTAATTATAAGACATGTCTTGTTGTACAGGAAATTAATAAAGAAATTAAATTTAAATTAATATCTCTTAGACCCAACTAACTGGATATAGAAAATAAACATAAACCAAATTTGAGTGGGATTTTTATTAATTTTTTCGGCTGCAGATATGAAAAAGTTCATATCGGATGCTATATCTATATGGGGACTAGGTCCAAAAATGGACCTATCCTGACCACGTTTGGTAAAGTCTCTTGTATTTTGCAAAAATATATACAAACAAAATTTGAGAAGAATCAGTGCAATATTTTTGTTTTTGATAGATTTATGTGAAGATCGGGAAGCAGCATTTTTGGACTACTGATTAATGAATGTAATATATACATACAAACCCAATTTGACTAAGATTTGTATGATAATTTGGATCTTATGGCAATTTATGTTGATTTCATAGGGGTCATTTGTATGGGGGCTAGGTCTGAACATGGACCGATTCTCACCAATTTCAATAGCGTTCATCCCATGGCCGATGAAAGATCAAATACCAAATTTCATCAAAATATATTCATATTTGCGACCTGCAGTTTGATTACAAGCTTTACATGGACACACAGACGGACGGACGGTTGTTACAAGCAGCAGCACAAAGTCATTATACCCAAACCACATAGTGGTATAGGGTATAATAATATACCGACTTATTTCTAACATGCAGTTGTTATGGATATACATATATAATATATGTATATTATTTGTATTATTTATTATGTTTATATCAATTTATAAATAAATTTATACATAAAATTTTTTTTGCTATATTTACATTATTTCTTTTTTTATTAACAACTAGGTATTTTAGAATTATTTGCTTAAGATGTTGGTGAATTTTTACTCCCTTTATATTAACTCGTAGTGTCTGCTTGTCGAAAAAATTTTGGATTGATTTTAACCAATTTCCCGTGAGCCATTCGGTCTGAAATTTTGCAGGCAGGCTCGTGGTAACAACAGAAATGATCTAACAAATTTTTAGAGTGATGCCAAATCAATGGAACTTTTAAATTTTTCTACCAGAGTTAATAAAAAAATGTACAAAGGGTTAGTTTTTATTATATTATTACCACAACGACCACAAAAACAACAAGTCCAGCTATGACAACAACACAACATTTAGAATAACAACAAGAACAATATAGAATCATATTTTTCTTTTGTTTTTTACTTTTTCAGAGATTTCCCTGGACTTGTTCCACTGATTTTAATGATTTTTGAAATAGAAATCTTCCCGTGAATTTGGTGAATCGTGCTCACTAAAAATGATCACTGTAGCTGCACTATTCAGAGCGTGATCGTGACAAGAACAACATAGAAAATTATATTTTTTCAAGACTTTTTTAGTTCTTCATTCAAATCTCTGGCCCTAATCGACCGATATGGACGATTTCAAATAGCGAACTTTTCAGGATGTTAGTGAATCATTTTTTATATCAACGAGTACCCTAGCTGCCCGATTGATGCCGTCATCGTGATTTCCACAGACGGACAGACGGACATCGCTATATCAACTCCGGTTGTTATAAGGATCACAAATATATATATTTTATGGGGTCCAAATTTATTTTTCTAATTATTACTCTGCACACTGGAGTGGAGGGTATAATTTTTGGAAAAATAGCATTTAGGGTACATTTTTGCAATATTGGATAAATTTTTTTAAAATGGCCCAACGTAAATGATTGCTATCTAATAACATCAATAATTAATGAGCTAAAGGATTTTGCAATACCAGACAAAGCTCGAAATATTGGCTACAAATTTGTTGGAAATCGTTTCTTTAAAATTTAAGGAATTTTTCATTTTAGGTAAATTTTAATTTAATTGCTTTTCTTTTTACTATCTGAAAATTGCATTATTTATCTCTTTCTAGTGTGGAAAACCTTTAAGTTCCCTAAGTACTTCATAAAACACTAATGAAATACATTATTTAACGTAGCCGACGTTATAATACCCAAAGTTTGATACCTATAAGAATGTTTTGAGACCTTAGAAGTCATACGAGAAGACAAACAAATTTCAAATGAGTTTTGCCTAAAAATGTCCAAATATTAATATTAACAAAAAAGGATATTTTATAAAATTTTTATATGAATTAGCTAGTAATAACAGTAATTTAAGGGTACATTTAATACAAAAAAATTAAACAAAAACAATACAAACAGGTAAGAAATTAAAGTCGTTATATAAAGACAAAACATATATCCGATAAAAGCTTATATACCAAATTTCATCCAAATATATATGTATTTGTATATTTGCGACCTGTAGTTTGCATACCAGGCTTACATGTACTGACGGGCAATGTCGTTAAATCAACTAAGAAACTGATTTTAGGTCGATCGTTGTGAATAAATATATATTTAAAAATTTTTTTAACTCTATTTTATATAAAAAAAAAAAATTAATATGTAACAAAAATAAATATCAAAACAATTGAAGGAAACTAGTGATGTATATGAAATTGAAACAAACCGGATACTCGATTATTTTCAAAATAAAAAATTACAAAAGCTATCCAAAAATTTGAATTTCCAGTTTATTGTTATTTCTGGGCTTATAAGATTAATAAACATTTTTATGAAAAATTACATTATATTTAAAACCATATTCTAAAACAAAAACAAGTAAGGAAGACTATGCGATACCTTGTGCTAAGAGAATTGGTTCTAAGTCAATCGATATAGATAATAAAAGGTTTGTCTATGTCAAATATTTTTGGTAGTTACAAACATCAGAACAGAGTCATTGTACCATGACAACATAGTGGTATAGGGTATATATATAGCGGCTATCAGGGTACCACTATGTGGTCTGGGTATAATGACTTTATTATTATACCTTTCGACCCATGAAGCAAATTCTACATCTACAACGACTACAACAATAAGAAAGATTATAAAAACAACAAACACATTGAATATTATAGTTTTGTAAGAGTTTTTTTTCACATTTTTATTCATATCTCGTGACCCATTGGACCTATTTTGACGATTTTAAGTAACAACTCAATCAGGATGTTAGTAAACGATACTGTGCAAAATTAAAGAGTCTAATTTAGTTCTTGAGGATGTGATCGCGATTTCCACTGACAGACAGACAGACGGTCATTGCTAATCGACTCAGAAAGTTATTCTTAGTCGTTTAGCACAAACTAGGTCAACACAAAGTTATTATACCCTGACCACAGAGTGGTATAGGATATAAATAATCACCTATAACAGCATAGGTCATAAAGCCACAACTATTGTTTGTGCGTAATAATTATAACAAAAATATAAATGTCAAATTTCAAAAAAAATTCATCAACAGTTGTTGCAATTACATGAAAAATTGTGACCGTAAGTAGACTTTTATGGTTAGTGTATATAATTATTTTTTTTAATAAAAGTCAATCGAAATGTATTTTCGATTAACAATCGACAAATTTTTTCAGGTCACTAACAACTAAATGAGAATAATTGTGTGAGCTAAAAAACCCAAAACGTTTAATATTTTTCGCACTGTTGTTGAATGTTAATGAATACAAATTCCTCTTGAAGATTTAGAAAACATAATTTTTGTATGACAGCATTTCTACGAATAAAATTAGCCAAATTCTCATAACTTCTATACATTGGTGATGCACTTGACAAAGAAGGGTGAGAAAAAGGAAATGAGACCTTCTGTTGGCAGCCAATCGAATTGGAAATTCTAGATTGTTTGGAAAAACTCCAGTATCTGGTTTCTTCAAAAGTGTTGTGGTCCTCTAACAACAACAAGTGAGAAAAATTATAGTCGGCCTAGACCGACTATACGATACCCTGTACCATGGTTTAGAGACCCTATTTCTTCGGTGCAACTAATTGGATATAGAAAATAAGCATAAACCTAATTTGAGTGGCATTGTTATTATTTTTTTGGCTGCAAATACGAAAAAGTTCATGTCGGATGCAATATGTACATGGGGACTAAAGTCACTTATATGTATTTCACTTATATTTTTAAAAAATATATACAAACCAAATTTGAGAAAAATCTGTGTAACATTTTTGTTTTTTGGAAGATTTAAGTGAAAATCGGGAAGCCGTTTTATATGGGGGCTATGACAAACAATTGCCATATGGGGTTTATTTTTATACCACTGATTAATGGATGTAATAAACACACACAAACCTAATTTGACCGAGATCTATATGATAATTTAAATTTAAGTCGATTTAATAGGGGTCATTTGTATGGGGACTAGGACATGGGACATGGACCGAATTTCACCAATTTCAATAGCGTTCATCCTATGGCCAATAAAAGCTTATATACCAAATTTAATTAAATATATTCATATTTGCGACCTGTAGTTTGATTACAAGGTTTACGTGGACACACAGACGGACAGACGGACGGACGGACGGACGGACGGATATCGCTAAATCGACTCAGAAAGTGATTCTAAGTCAATCGGTATAATAAAAGATGGGTCTAGGTCAAATATTTTTGGTAGTTACAAACAGCAGCACAAAGTCATTATATTCAAACCACATAGTGGTATAGGGTAAAAAAACAGTCCAAATTTAAAATTCTATGGATAAGTTTTTATCAAACTTGAGAACAACTTAATCAATTTTGTTATAAAAAACTTTAATTTTAATTACCTCTAAGTTATGCTAATACAACTTTTTTATACACTCAACAATTTCGGAGTTATTCAAAGTGAAATGATGAAAAAAAATGTTCGCGCAAAATTTAAATATTTGATTTTTATTAATGGTGCGTGGTAGAGAAGAAGAAGAAAGCATATATTTCTAAAACTCATAACAACTCTGTATATTTAATCACACCGGTTTCTGGCATTTCAACCTTCATCAGTTATTTTATTAAACGTTGTACATTGAACACTTACGGTATAAAAACCAGAGTTCAGAAAAAAACACACACTCAATAAAAAACTCGTACATATATGTAAACAAACATAACTTAGCCCAACACACACATATTTTTATTTTCATATCAATTATGTTTGTTTTTAAATATTCTTCGGTGCCAAACACAATCATGACTTGTGTTCGTTTTAATATTTCGTTATTTACACGAACATTTTTCTATCACGTACTTTTTGTTTCGATCACACATAAACCACACAGATTCGAGTGTTGCTTTATTTGTAGTTCGTGTTCTGGTACGTGTACTGAAAAAAAAAACCGGACATGTACAATAAACAGGTTCGAGTTCAGTTATATTTTAAGTGCTGTTCTGGCTCGTGTACTAAGAAGAAGTAGAACATGTACAATAAACAGGTTCGAGTTCAGTTATATTTTAAGTCATGTTCTGGCTCGTGTACTAAGAAAAAATAGAACATGTACAATAAACAGGTTCGAGTTCAGTTATATTTTAAATTGATGTTCTGGTTCTTGTACTACGAAAAATTGAAACATCAATTCGCGATCTGATACACCCCGATAAAAACGACAACAATTGTTTCAACCAAATTTATTAAAATTTTATTGACCCTTTTTTATGACTTACGTTGCAAATTGTTTACAATTGTCAAATATTTTAAAATTTTATTGGCCATTTTTTTGTGATTTACGTTGAAATTATTTACAATTGTTTTTATTGACTGGTTTTTATTTTAATAAAATATGATAATAAAATACTTAAGACACAAAAACTATTTAGCATCATAAAAGTTACACTTGTTGGTTGTTATGTATTTTTGCATTACCCACCCCTATTTTCGCAACCAATTAGTGTCATAGACGAAAAACCCAATTTTGCGGCATAAAAGACACACTTGTTGGTTGTTAGGATCTTTTGCAAACATTTTTTTTTTTGGTAACAAATAACTTTAGACACAAACAAATTTTGCATCATAAAAAATACTATCACCCACCCTTAATTTACGAACCATTAGTGTCAATGCACAATTCTTTTCTTAATGATTTTTTGGGATTTTTTGCGTAAAAACACAATGAGTGTCAATAAAAAAAACCCAAAAAAATATTTTCATATTTTATTGTTACAATTGCTGCAAGTGTTACAATTTCACGCAATTGATTTTGCAATAAATAGCGAGTGCGTGCGTCATTTATTCATTAAAAGTGGTTCAGTTTTCATTAGATCGTGATATATAAGTGTACTGTGTTATTGTGTAAATTGCAAATATTTTGTGAAAATTAAAAAAATTGGAAAGCAATAACAGAAATAAGTTTTGCTATAAAAAATACGCAACTTTTAATAGCGAAACGAAAAAATTTACATGTCTGATTGAAACCTGCAAGAAAGATTTAAGTGCAGTGTGCAGTTTTTGTGCCTTAAGTATTTTATTACCATCTTTTATTAAAATAAAAACCAGTCAATAAAAACAATTGCAAATAATTTCAACGTAAATCACATAAAAATGGCCAATAAAATTTTAAAATATTTGACAATTGTAAACAATTTGCAGCGTAAGTCATAAAAAAGGGTCAATAAAAATTTAATAAATTTGGTTGAAACAATTGTCGTCGTTTTTATCGGGGTGTATCAGATCGCGAATTGATGTTTCAATTTTTCGCAGTACACGAGCCAGAACACTAATTTAAAATATAACTGAACTCGAACCTGTTTATTGTACATGTTCTATTTTTTCTTAGTACACGAGCCAGAACATGACTTAAAATATAACTGAACTCGAACCTGTTTATTGTACATGTTCTGTTTTTTCTTAGTACACGAGCCAGAACACGACTTCAAATATAACTGAACTCGAACCTGTTTATTGTACATGTTCTGTTTTTTTTTCAGTACACGTACCAGAACACGAACTTCAAATAAAGCAACACTCGAATCTGTGTGGTTTATGTGTGATCGAAACAAAAAGTACGTGATAGAGAAATGTTCGTGTAAATAACGAAATATTAAAACGAACACAGTCATGATGGTGTTGGGCACCGTAGAAAATTTAGAAACGCACATAATTCATATGAAAATAAAGATATGTGTTGGCTGCTTTTGAACAGAACATTGTGTGTTTCATGAGTGTATTTTCTGAACCTTGATAAAAATTGATTCTTAACCACACTGCTCGTAGGGCTGGCCTGGCTTTAGGTGAGTATGTGACCAAAGAGTGCAAGTACGAGTATATGTGTGATAGACGCAAGTTTAAACCTCTTGGCTGCCCTAAGTAGAAAAATTTCATATAGAAAGAATCTATTCAATTATAACAAAACAACTATTACAATGTTTAATAAAATTGCTGTAGAAGGCTGAAATGCCAGAAACCGGTCTTATTAAAAATACAGACTAGATATGAATTTTAAAAACATATGCTTTCTTCTTCTCTACCACGCACCACTAAAACCAAATCAAAAATTTGCGTATTAATACAAGTTTAAATAGCAGTATGTCTGAAATTATGCCGTCAAATCTAACAAATTAAATATTTGTGGTTTTAATTCAAAAAATATTGAAAGTGGCTAAAATTTACATATTTATTACTCAATCATAAAGCTACATACACCGCAAATAAAACAATCCATGTGCCATGAAAATCTGTTGTTAAATGTTGATTCTATTTGTAAATAAGTTTTACAAAGTCAAGTAAATGAAAGTAAGTAAATGTTTTCGACTTATGTTTTGTCTACCAGCTTGCAGACCTGTCAATATGCAACAACTTTCAAGTCACAAAACACTTTCGAAACGTTGTCAGGGATTATGGAATGAAAATGTGATGGGAGAATTTCTTTATAAGAGAATCAAAACCTGAAGTTCACAGTAGACAAAACAAAATTCGAAAACATTATTAGATCATTTGTCATAATTTCGTTCTGAATAACTTCGAAATTGTTGAGTATATAAAAAACACAATATTAGCATAACTTAGAGGTAATTTAAATTAAAATTTTAGATGTTTTTTAATAACAAAATTGATCAAGTTGCTCTCAAGTTATGATAAAACATACGAGTATATCATATCATACACATAACACATCAAAAAATTTTGCGATTATCAGGTGGTTATTAAAATTATTTATTTATTTTTATTTTTTTTAAATTAATTTTTATTGAATCCTCACATAGGTTTGTGAACTAACAATAAATTATTTAAATCTTAAAACTAAAACTTAAATATTAAATCCAGCCGGTGCCAGACAAAATTTCATTTATTCTATATGTATACATATGAAATCTAATGATAAAAAAAATTGTATCAATCCATTTTTCATCCAATGAGATCAGCAGTCTCCCTCCTTCTTAAGCGTTGGTGGATACGATTTTCCAAATAGTTTGCACTATATCTAGTGATTTCGTACTTTACTAGAGAAACATTTAAATCTCTGTGCAAATGTGAGTTTCTCACGTACCATGGAGCGCCTGTAATCATTCTCAAAATCTTGTTTTTGCATCACTGTGTTCTTTCTGTGTTTGAAGCTGAGGCTGTTCCCCATAACTGAATACCATAGCACCAAATGGGTTTGAAAATCGAGTTATAAATCAAGAGCCTACAATCGAGACTTAATTTCGAGTACCTTCCAATAGCCATGTGAATTGGACCAATTTCAATTTTATTTGTGTCAATTTAGCGTCTATATGACTTTTCCAGGTAAGTCGGCTATCAAGATGTAGTCCGAGATATTTAACAGAGGGATGTTGAGGATAGGCTGGTTCTTAATTCAAATTTGAGGGCAAGTCAGTGAAGGCAACGAGGCAACGAGTGAAACTTTCCATTCTGGGGGAAAATGTTCAAGGCGTATAATAGCAATAAAAACAAGTAAGGAAATTATACTATACGATACCCTATACC